>CAUYSK010027296.1:0-46232 GCA_963575035.1 Avahi laniger | reverse complement strand
AAATATATTTCATGACAGCTTTCTTGGAGTTCTTACATGATTTTTCAGGGGAATTAACCCTTTGGCCACCACCTGTTCTATCTAATGTAGATATGGCCAGCACCTCTTGTATTCTCCTGGATGGAGCTGGAACACATTCTATTAAGTGAAGTATCCCAAGAATGGAAAAACAAGGACCACATGTACTCACCATCAAATTGGTACTAACTGATCAACACTTAAGTGCACATATAAGAATAACATTTACTGGATGTCAGGCAGTGGGGAGGGGGGAAGGGGGAGGAGGGAACGGGCATATGCACAAACAATGAGTGCCATGTGCACCACCCGGGGGATGGACACGCTTGAAGCTCAGGCTTGGGGGGTTGGGGGGCAAGGGCAACATATGTAACCTAAACATCTGTACCCCCATAATATGCTGAAATAAAAAAAATACAAATTTGAATATTGTCCTATTTAAGACAATGCAAGTTGTAATTATTAAGACAATGTAGTAATGGTTCACTTACAAATACTTATGGAATAACATAGATAGTTCATAAATATAATCCAAACTATAGTCCCCTAATTTATGACAGTTATTAGAGTTAATCCATTTTTCACCAAAAGAAATCCTTAGGAAAATCTATAGTGTAGTCAAAGAATATGTGAAGATTTTTAAAAACACATATCACATGAATTACACAAATCCATAATACATAAAGTTTTATATATCTATAAGAAAATAAAAAGAACCAAATACAAACATGGGCAAAAAATTTCTATAGGCACTTCTCAAAAGACAATATACATGTAACTAACAATAATACAATAATATATTTAATGTCATTAGTCTTCAGAGAAATGATGATTTAACCACAATGGCTAAAGTTAAAAAGCTGACAACAGCAGCAGCTTTCAAAGATAAGGGACAATTAGAACTTCCATACATTGCTGATGGAAGTATAAAATTATACAAACAGTTTAAAATTTATTTTCAATAATTATTAAATCTAAACACATATTTACTATGTTATATATCTCATTTTTGTACAAATTGCCCCAAAATTAATAAAAATAATAGACATTTACTATCTGCCAGTTTCCATGGGTCAGGAATGGGGAAGCAGCTTGCTCAGTGTTTCCCACTCAGGGGCTCTCACAGGATGCAATCTAAGCTGGTCCTGCAATCATCTCAAGGCTTGACTGAGGGAAGATGCCCTATGGAGCCTACTCATATAACTGTTGGCAGGACCAGAAGAGCTGTTTTCAAGATCACTCACATCACTGCTGAAAAGCCTTCAGAATATCTATTACTTTTGAACTTCCTCACTTGGGCCTCTCTACAAAGCTACTCAACTGGCTTCTTCCATAAACAAGTGATCTAAGAGGGAGGAAGAAAGAACACCCTGAGCAGAAGCCAATCTTTTCATATCCTGGTCTCTGAAGTGACACCATATCATGTCTGCTATATTGTTTGTTAGAAGTGAGTCAATAAGTCCATCATATACCCAAGGGGAGGGTATTATGCAGGTAGTATAGTTCCAGGGAGCGGGAGTCATTGGGTCCATCTTAAAAATTGCTTACCACAGTATTCAGTGATATAACAACTTCACTACTAGTTACATACCAAAAAGAAATGCATATGTGTCCCCTCAAAAGCATGAAAGTATCATTCAAAAATGTTTTATTCATAATATCTTATACCTGGAAACAACCTGTCAGTAACAGAATAGATAAATACATTTTAGTATGTACGTAAAATACAAATCTACAGAGCAATTAAAAAAAACGGAAAGACAAGCACCACATGTACTCACCATCAAATTGGTATTAACTGGAAAACGCATAAGTGCACATATAAGAATAACATCTATTGGATGTTGGGCGGTGGGGGGGAAGGAGGGAGGAGAAAGGAGGAGACGGGTATATGCGTACAAAAAGAGTGCAATGCGCACCACCCGAAGGATGGACATATTTGAAAGTCGGACTTAGGTGGGGAGTGGGGGCGGGGTGGGCAAGGGCAACATACGTAACCTAAACATCCGTACTGCCATAATATGCCGAAATAAAAAAAAAGAAAAAAAATACAAAAAAAAAAAATTCAGCAACATGAATGACTCTCTCAAACATCGTTTTAAATAAAAGATCTCAGATATAAAATAGCACAGAATATCCTGTGCTAGGAATAGACAAATTTTGTGAAAGAATTATTGATAATGGTGACCTATGGAAGAGAAGTTTAGGGTAGGAATAGACAAAAGATAACCATATATAGGTAACAGCATAACTGGTACATACATACATAAAGATTCATTTTAGCATAATTTTTTAAATTAGTGAACTTTATATAATTTACCGTACGTATATTTTAACTCTAGAAATAGAAAATATTTCTACTTTGAGAGGACTTACTATCATTTACAAAGAGAGCTTAAAACTCATAGTATGCCTCTACAAGAAGAGAATACATTAAAAATTGCTCAGTGAGTTTTTATATTCAGAGAAAAGTCTGAATATAAAATTTTTGTACAAATATTTGTACAAAATATTGTACAAATATAATGCTCCTGAAATCTTTAAACTTATACATAAAAACATTCCCCAAATTTGATAGTAATCCCAAAAAAGTACATAATATTACCAATAATAAGTTTTGAAACAGAAAGATATTTCTCAACACATAGTTTACTTGATAGCTTACTTAATAACTGTTCTTCAGAATAAAAGATATGAAATGAAAAATACATTTGTGTTAGTCCATTTGGGCTGCTATAACAAAATACCATAACCTGGGTAGCTTATGAACAATAGAAAATTATTTTTTTCAGTTCTGGAGGCTGCAAAATCCAAGATCAAGTTGTTAACAGATGTGTTATCCAGCGGGGGTCCTCATGATAGTTGATGCCTTCTTGCTGTGTCCTTACACGGTAGAAGGGGTAGGGGGTCTCTCTTGGGCCTTTTTTATAAGGACAATAATTCGATTCACGAAGGTAAAGCTCCCCCAAATCATCTCTCAAAGGCTTTATCTCCTAATGCCATCAGCTTGGGAGTTGTGATCTCAATACAAGAATTTTGGGGGGCCAAAACTTTCAGACCGTAGCAACAGTCATGTCAACTTGTTAGTTATTACAAAAAGATAATGAAATAACAATCGAAAAGTTTAATATGTGTATCTGGTGGGGGATAAGGATCAATATTTAATAATAATTTCCATTGGTATATAATCTCAGGCATTTTGCTTAAGGTATTTGGTATATTTTCTCACATTAAATGATTCCTTTGGATTGAAATAGACATTCCTCCAAAGAAGATATACATATGGCCAATAAGCTCATGAAAAGATGCTCAGCATTATCAGTAATCAGGGAAATGCAAATCAATACCATCTCATGCACATTAGTATGGCTAATATTTAAAAACAAAACAAAACAAAAACAGAGACTATCAAGTGTTGACAAGGATGTGGAGAAAAAGGAACCATCTCACACTGTGGTGAGAATGTGAAATGATGTAGCTGCTGTGAACAGTCTAGTCTGGTGGTTCCTCCAAATATTAAACACAGAATTATCAAAAGACCCAGCAATCCCACTGCTAGATATTTACCCACCAAAACCGAAAAGTGGTATTCAAACAAATACTCGTGCACAAGATGTACATAGAAGAACATTCATAGAATACTATCCCCAATAACCAAAAGGGAAAAACAACCAATATGTTCATGAACAGATGAACAGATTAACAATTGTGGTATATCCATACAAGAAGTATTTATTATTCAACCATGAAACAGAATGAAGTACTGACACATGCTACAATGCAGAAAAACCTCAAAAGTATCATACTAAATGTAAGACTCCTGATACACTTAAACATTCTTGCCATGAGTGTTATAGAAATAATGGATAACTTTATTAAGCATTTATCCTGTTATGGTGAGCTTCAGGGGAAAGATAGATTCATTTGGACTTTTTCAGATGTGTGATATTTGGAAAAGAATGTAAGTTGATGGAAAGCAAAAGAATTGTAGTGAGTCTGAGTATGGTATATTCATGGACAGTGACAAAATTGGCCTCACCAAAGTCTACTTCTCAACAAAACAAAACATTATTTTGGATATCTTCCTAGCTCCAAAGAGGATTCAAAAATTAATTCTTCATGTGGCATGATCAATGGATATACACAGCAATTCAGGTGTGCACAATGTAAAAATTAAATATTTTAACATAACTATTTTCCTATTTCTCTCAAACAGCACTGCCCAGTAGTACTTTCTGCAATGAAGGTAATGTTCCATAATTCAAATTGTTTAATATGGAAGCCACTAACCATACATAACTATTAAGCTCCAGAAATGTTTCTAGAACAAAAAAGAAACTGGATTTTTAATTTTATCTTTAATTTTATTTAATTTTTATTAACTTTAATTTATTTTATTTCAACTTAACTTTAATTAATTAATTTAAATAGGTACATGTGTCTAATGGCTAGCATTTTGGACAGTCCAACTGTACATTTCACCCTACTAAACATATTTGGTTAATATCATTTTGGCACAATTTTAATCTATCTTATGTCTTCCAGTTTAAACTCATTTTAAGTCTTTATACATTTGTCTTTCTTTGAAAGATCATTCCTGTCCTATCCCCAAGATGATATCTGAGTGTTCAATGTGGTGGGAGTTGGAGTTCTGTGTTTATGTATCCTCAGAATATTACTGGAATGTCATCTGGTCATTGTCTGGGTTGTATCATTATCCTTTTTCTCTGGACCACATATTTTGTTCTCCCTGAATTCCTTTGTCTAGGTTTTTTAACTAGGTCCTTCCGGTTGCATAGAGGTCTGGTGGCAGTATTTGCTAAGAAATGAAAATTCTCTTGATCATTTACTGATTATGTTTATACCTGAATTTGATGACTCTGGATCTTGCCTTTGCTTATACCAATGACCTTCTTCTGACTCCCAGGTCTATTCACATTCACTGTTTTTCACAAAATTTCTGATTTCTAACTCTTGGAATAAAGAAATCTCACTTGCTTTCGCTGCAGATGCTGAAATGTGTACCTCTCTGGGAAGAAGCCCTCATGCTCAACACTTAGGCCTTTCTCCAGCCATTGCAACACTGCTATTCCCAGCCAATAAAAGGCAGGGCTCTCCCAGAATCTTCCAGAATCTGCAGGTTATGGTCCAGAAATACAGAACCAGCCATGAAATTTGGGGACATATCCTCTCTCTCCCGGCTCACTTCCCAACCTCAGCTGTCCTCAAGCAGTCTTGGAAAGACATCGAAAGGACTGTGGTAAATTATTTCACTTAAAATTTGCATTGCTCCTGGCTATTGGGCTTACTGTGAATTCTCTAAGTTTTGGTTGATATGTGAAAAGACAGCTTTAGGATGTCCAAGAAATCCCCCTTTTTTTATTTGAAAGCATGGCTGGAAACTTTGAGATAGAGGTTTTATAAAATTAGTGTATGGACTTAGAAACCCATTGTCAGATCCTCCTTTGAGAAAGTATTTGTAGCCTCACCTCAGCTTTCATCAGCAGCCTCAACCTGCACACAACCACTAAGGGGGCTTCAGGCCCACTGGAGTGCATGGAAATACGACTGCTTCATCAGCCTGACCCTGCTTCCACTCACTCTTTGCTACAGGTGTGAATCCCTAATAAATTTCTCACATGCTAAACTTTGTCTCAACATCTACTTTCAGAGAACTCAACCTGGGGCATTTAGTTTGAAGTTCAAAGCTGAACATTGACTTTTCCTTTTTTTTTTTAACTGCATACGTAATGTCTGCCTGCCTCTTATCTATGGCAATAAACCTAATCCCCTGGGACTAGTCTTAATTGCAAGATAATTCCAGGGAGGAAACATAAATTTTTTAAAAAGAAAAATACTTTGGATGATATTTCAAAACAGTACTCTGCTGTACTCCTTTACTTGGCTATGTTAACCTCAAGGGAATTGAGGTCAGGAATCTGACTTTTTCTTCATGACACCTCTGTGGTAATTAATGACTTTCAAGAGAAAATGATTGTCAAAATCCAAAAATGTAAACGTATACACGCTTGTTTTTCATAGCCTTAGCAAACCAAAATCCATATCTGAAATAAATTTTGATAATTTCACTTAAAAATTTCCCTAATCATATGTTAATAATTGAACATTAACAGAGGAGCTAAATCTCCACAACCATGACATTACCCCTTTATAGCCAAACCATGGCTCTCTGGAGAAATATGAATATACTTTATGATTCCCTTTCATTTGCATTTTATAAGTGCCAGGACTTTCGGCTGATTTCTGCTTTCTCTGCATATAAATTATTCTCTGTTTGGGCAATGTAGCGTGGAAGAGGTTCTAACCAGGAGGAGGTGTGTAAGTAGGGACACCTCATGTATCCAATAATGCCAGGGAATGAAGGTTTGTACATAATGAATTATCCAAATTGTCAGAGGTATGTTTTCAAGTGTCAGAAATTTGTAAAACTATCTTAGATGAAAAACTTCTAAAATGCATTATAGACATCTTCTTTTCTCTCAAGGTTAGCCCATTGCACATAGTTTAATGTTGGTGCAATATTTGCAAGATTAATGTCACTAAGGATATGCTGAAGTGTTTGTCCCACCCTAAGCCATCCAAGTAGTTTCTTTCACAAGTCTTCCAGCTGATATCAATGCTCTTATTTTATCTAGCTACAGACTATAGCAACTCTCTTTCCTGATGAAATCGAAATTGAATTTTAACTTTGAGTGTTTGGAAAACAGGCAACCAAACTGGGAAAAGTAATGTGCAAAATGTGTACTTTAAAGTGAAGTACTTTAGGATTTCCTGGTAAATAAAAATTTACAACTGATTTAATGAATATTTTAGACCAGTATGCCTGTCTTTCTTTGGTCAAGGCACCTCTTATTTACATGGCCAGCTCTATAATTGTTGTGTACTTAGCTCTAATTGCTTCTCCAGTACCTTCTACCACCCCTTGGACCCTCTTCCCTTATTTTAGATGCTTCCTTCCCTACCCATTCCAAAGCCTGAGGAATGTGATACTTCCCATTACCCATCATAAGTCATTTGCCACACATCCACATGCTTTCCAGCTTCTAAACTACTGTTACTATGTCTAGTTTCCCATCGCCCAATTTTCATAATTTTATGAGTTATGAAAACTGAGTTGTAAAAAAAAGAAATCTCTTTTCTGATGGTAGGTGTTGTTGCAAGAAAGCAAAATTAGATGTTCCATCCCCGGCACATTGATTATCTTCCTCACAACTTTCTTTTTACCTGTCGCACTTTATTACTCCCTGGATCAATGTGTTCCATCAATAGTATCAGCCTTTGTCATGCTTTCCTTACCACAGGGTACTTTCTAGCAACAGAACCAAACAAAACAGCAAAAACCATCCCTTAGGCAAAAATCAAATCTCTCCAGAATAACGCACCTGGACGCTGGGTGGTCCACCTACAACCATCTGCCACTGATGTGTGTGGTACTTGATATACTTTGCCTCATGGTCACTTTCTGTTTGTAGATGTAGAGTTTCTGCTCATCTCTGGTACTATGTCATCTGCTCTTAGTTTTCAGCATTACAGGTTTCTCGACATTTCTGACTCTGCACATTTCATCTGAGAAATTTCTGTTCTTATTTCTCAAATCTATTTATACTCATTTTTAACTATTTTAACACACCCACATGTTCCATATTCTTTACATAAGTCCTGTTTGTGCACATTCACACTTTGTAAAAGTTGTTTCTCTGAAGTTCTAGTTCTAAAGTATACAACTAGATTGTTGTTTTTGATTTTTTTTTTGTTACATGCCCTGAAAACAAGTTTTAAGCCTCTTGTTCTTCAAAATACCCCCAATATTGGTTATGTGGTTTTCTTTTATTTCTTTTTGACCATCTTGGCCACACTAGGTAGGTGCCATTCCTATTACTCTGGCTGAAATTCCAATACTAGCCACGCTCTGGCCGTGATATTTTTCTAAATTTTTTTTCACTCATTTCACAATGACCCCTTTGGTGTTTGCTCTCAGAATTTTGGAAAAAGTTTTGTGTCTTGTCTACACAGTTTTTGGTGACCCATGAGGCTTTTGAATTGAATTTTAGTAGAAAAATGGCCCTGGTAAAAAAATAACATCATTTGTTCATGATAATTTGTTTGAATTTGTTTTTTAAAAATGTGTCTCCTTTATTTATATTCATTTATCACTTTAATAAATCATTTTTTCTTCTTTGGACCAAAATAGTAGAAAGTGTAAAAACACTTAAGATATAAGAAACTGTAACATTGTCTGTATTTGCATTACTGTCTGTCAAGACCCTGCAATCAACTAATTAAATATCTTTAAACCATTTTAATGAATAAACAAGAGTTGAAGGTCTATTATGCATTAGTTATTGTGCCAGGTTCTGGGAATTCAAAGAGAAAATACATCTCCTTTCAAAGAAGATCACTGTGTAAAGGGGGAAGAAGGTACATGAAACAATTATTGTAATAGACTGTCATGGCGACTATTACAGACATGAGAACAGTTGGCAGGAAAGTTTGCTATGGGTGGGTCACATAATTCAGAAAAGGGTGGGCATTGCCTTGCTCTTTCCAAATGTACTGCCACCTGCTTTTATTTCATCCTACCTTTTTAGATATCAGAGTTTCTGAAGGAAAAGGCATGCTTGGTTTTAACTCGGAGGCCAAAATAGTGTTGCCTTAAAATCTGTTTACAAATCTCCACGTACTTTTTAAAAATTTTTTTCCCTCTCATCTTCTGAATTCATTTTTGTGGTGGCAGCATTAACTGAATGGCAGGCTCACAGCTTGGGTGACCATTTTACCTTATGCCATCCTCAGGGCTTGCCTGACTCCTGCTTGTTTTCCCATTTGTTATTTGTCGAAAAAATGTACGGCCCCAAATCCATGTGTGGTAAAAAGAAAGCTGGTTAAACTATTTTATGATCAAAAGTAAATAATGCCTAGCATGTTTCATATTCATCAGAATAATTTCCTTATGTCTCCATCATTTGGCCAAAGGGAATTTCTTTCACACCAAAACTTGTTTCCTGGCTTTGCGAACACCGTCTAGCTCTGGGACCCTTCTGACCTCAGCAGTCTGTTCCATTGCTGCTGAAATAGGGCTTTTCAAGAAAGAAAATACATTTTGGTCTATTCTTTCACTGTTCCATGTATGAAGTTCTAATTATCCATAATGGAAATTATTCATATACATTAGGGGGGAAAGGACCTCTCTCAAGTATCATCTGTTTCTTTTCTAGCCTCTTGTCAGTCTAACAAAATGTTTTCAGAATGTGAACTTGGTGCTAATTAGATTCCATCAAGGATCTCATGATATTGCCAGTTCAGTTCACTGACCTTTTCTACGATGAGGTTTCTAGGCGGTTATATTTTTTAAAACCTACCATGTCACGTCTTAACTCAGTTAGCATTTATGAACCATCAGAATGCATGAGGTATCCTCTAAGATGCTTTGAAAAATTATCAACTCAATCGATCACTTCATCTGTGATATTTTGTGATCTTTT
Organism: Avahi laniger; assembly: GCA_963575035.1. Classification (NCBI taxonomy): domain Eukaryota; kingdom Metazoa; phylum Chordata; class Mammalia; order Primates; family Indriidae; genus Avahi; species Avahi laniger. The sequence goes on along the minus strand of CAUYSK010027296.1, from coordinate 36,711 downwards.
GAGATTTAGAACACTTTGTATATGATGAACATTGCATATTGAAAGGCCATCCCTTTACATTAGACTGGATTAGAATCCATTCCTACCAAATAGCTTAGAAAAATCACTGTCGTAACACTGGCTGTTCTTTGGTGCATTTTTTGCCATAATGAATACATGTGAATTATTCACCATTTTGGCAAGGCCTTAAAAGAACTATAATTCAGAGGTTAGACACATCCTGCATTGTGGACTTTGGAATAGCATGCGAATGAGGTGAACAGTTTATTAAGAAGCTTTAACAGAGTATATTAAGCATTCAGAAGACTGATTCTTTTCATGCCCTTGATAATAAATTCACTTTTCTCATGCAATGAATTCACTTGAGATTCATAGTCTCCTCGTAAACCTTGTAGTAAATGTTTAACCTCAGATTTCAAATGCTATAGTACATTTTATGATAATAAATGTTATCCCTATGGGATTGTGAATTTGGTGATCATACACAGTACTTCAGTTAGAGAGATCATACCTCCCACATATAATATACAGAGGTTTCATTTGAGTATTTGATTATCAGAATTCATCAAGATTATTATTAAGTACACATATGCATCCTAAATTTTTATGCACATAGAGGTTTTTTTATTAGCCTACCCAATGTGATTACCCCTTAAAACAAATCATGATTCAAAAAAAATTTGGGGGTACAGCCTTTGTTATGTTTTATTAAATCAGGCTGAATTTTACTATGGAATGTTTTAACATCTAATAAATGCTATGAACATTTAAGATTATTTTGATTTGAAATAAATCTCCTTTTTCTTTTTCTATTTCTGAAAGGAATGCCATAATTCTGGATCCTAATGCAAAACTTTAAGCATTTGGTGCACTTTCATATAAGGTGATAAGAAAAAAAAAGTAATAAATGCATACATGACATTCTCACCCAGTCTAAGAACTTCATGTACTTACATTAAAAGAAAGAAAGATATAGTATATGGCATCCAATAGAAATACTTTGCATATTAATAATATTCTTAAAATTTATTAAACAGTTGCCCTAAAATTTAGTACATCATATGACTAATTAATAAAGAAGCAATAACAAAATGTGAGAAATAAAATTCAATTCAGATTATGTCTTGAATGCTTAACATATGCAATCACTGAGGTAAGTGTTGAATTATGGTGGAATAAAAAATAAGTATGTTCCATTATCTGTCAGAATAACCTAAGCAATAAATAAATTTTAAACACATAAAGCAAGAAAAAAAGCAACAAAATAATAATATGAAGATTTTTACCATGCTTTTAAAATACTCTGGCCCAGAAATAATGTACATCATTTCTACCTTCAACTCATTGGCTAAAATAATCCCATAGCCAGTCCTAACTGAACAGGATCAGGGATGTGCAAAATCCTCTTAAGAATCCAGTAGGAGACAAAACTCTAGCGAGCTCTGGTGATGTCTGCCATACACACAATAGCTTCTATCCTAAAGATTAATCAATCAATACAAGCCAACATAAACATGAAAGCAATCATTAAATCATTGTATAAGGGTACACTTTAAAATGATAGCAAAAAATACAAGGAGACAGTTGATTTTGAACTTAAAGCTCAAAACAGATAATAATTTTACTGGAAAACACAAAGTAAACCTTAGATAAAAACAGACATTCCAGATAAAATTAGTGATTACTTAAATTTCCATGATCCTACTGTTGTCTCATGATATATATATCATGAGATAAATATATGATATATATGTATATGTGTGTGTGTACATGTGTATGTGTATATCCTTTGAAGGAAAATAATCTCTATCATTCCACAGTACCTCTTTTGTTTAAAAGTTGGTCTCTATCTTTACTGGCATCAGTGGTTGGACTTTGAGACACTATTTGATGTCTTTTATTTTATCAAAATGATGTGGCAATTTTAATTTAGAATGCATATTAATTTTAGACAGCAGTTTTAGTTGAAATAAATATTGGGGAATCAATGAACTATAATTGGGTATTCAAAATGAAAAAATGTTGGAGGAATTCATGGCCATTATTTTATTATGGTATTAGTCATTTTCTAGAAAATACAAGTTATTGATTGTGACCTGAACTGAATCAGACCAGCCACAAGCAATATGTAAACTGTATAAATTTTCTCAAGAGATCCACATTTCCTTTTGAATATTCCTTTCTATCAGTGACAAATATAAATGTAAGACATCCAACTTCAGAAGTAGAATGTTAGAGTTGGAAGTATCAAGGGATAGACATCGCCCTCGGCAGTGAAAGCAGCAGACCAAGAGAGAAATTCTGAATTATGGGGAACAAGACAATGTTTTCGGAAGAAGTGCTGGGGTGGCCCCAGTAGGGCACAGACACTTGAACTGGAACCAGACTGCTCAAGTTTGTCTCTCGACTTTTTTGAACCTCTACATGCCTCACTTCTTTCATCTATAAAATAGAGACAAAAAGATGATCAAAAAGAGAAATGAAATGGCCAGTTTTGTGAAAAACCTCTTGAATGCTATGGTGATTTGGGGTTCAATAATATAGACCAACCTCCATAAATGCCTACCATGCTGCCATATTAAGCTTAATACTGTAAGACCCTTTAGGATATCATTGCTTCCGAGGAGGTAAGTCATTATTCATTAATAATAAATAAGTCTTTAACTTTCATGATAAGCATTTAGATAAGGATAGAACAAAATGATATAAAGGATGAGAGAAAAGTGCAGGGCAAACGCTACTGACAAAGAAGAAAACGAAACAAAGCAAATAAACAAAATTCAACAGTCTCAGGAAAAGAAAATTGGTGGAAGTTAAATGATGAGATTAACAACACAAGCTTCGCCAACATCCCAACTATGCTAAAGACAATCTGAGCAGCAAGATTCCACATGTGTTGTAATATCCCAGGTCACTATTTTTACAATTAGATTTTCTTCACTTACTCATTATTTTAAATACTATTGTTTTGTTTTGAACCTACCAGTGTATAAAGTTTTTGTTTGTTCATTGTTTAGTGACTACATTCATGATTATTGTCTTAGCATAGGTGGTTATTTTTCTCTTATTTTCTTAATTGTACTCTTAAGCTGATGAATGACATAAACATATTTCCTCTACTGTACATTTTTCCTTTGAACAGTATGGTAACTATTGAACATCATTGTGAATGTTGGAGCCTCTGTACACTTTTGTCCTCCAATCTCGATGATCTAGGGTGATGGAACCTCCGTAATAGCCTTTCTATGGTCTCATTCACATGACATCATCCAGTGGACTTATACCTTAGGTAATGAGCATGTTTTGATTTGACTTTTTATTTGGCATGTATGATATTTCAAATAGCAATATCACTAGACATGCATCAGTCTTCCTCACAATGAAAGCATATTGGCACCCGGATTATTTCATGCATTAAAGTCATCTTGCGTGATAGCCGTGCATATTGGAATTTGTGACCATTTTGCCTTCCCTCCAAGAAGCTATTTCATCCCAAAAGAAGAGATTGCCTGTGGGGGTCTGCTATGCACACCATCGAAGCCTCTTTTTTTCCGCAGATTAGACCATGAGTTCAGTAAGAATGGGAAACAAAACTACATCGTCCATCACTGAGCCTCATTTAAACATAATATCTATCACATAATGGAAACTCGATAGACATTTGTTGAATAATTAAATTAATTAATCTGGTCTGGATTTTCTTTGTTTCTACTGTATATCCCTTCTTATATTCCAACATAGATACTTTTTTTTTGTCTTCTCATGCAAAGCATAAATAAAAAGTAAAAAAAGCATCCTTGATACCTATGCTTTTTACTACTCTATTGTATAAAAACTCTTAAAATATTTTAAATTATAGATAAGAGTAATATTTCACTTTAAAAATCTGCTAAAATATTAATCCAAATTAATCCAATGAATCACTTCTTACCTCTTCATGGTCCATTTTTGCCCTTGGACATGGCTCACTGGAAAGAGGATAACAATGTCTTTTCCATTGCTACATCCAAGGACTAACTCCTCAGTATTCTGATCCAGTCATTCAGACCTACTAATGTCAAGCTCTATCTGCCTAGTTTCTCCACATGCAGCTTTTCTCAACTTGGATTAATGTTCCCCACCTCTTCTCACCTAGCTAATTCCCAAGCACTATTCACTTCTCAGTGTAGGTAATATATTGTAAGGAGGAACATCCTTGACCCCAAAGCCTAGCTAAGACACCAACTACTAAATCTCACAATAAGTACCCTGCACATATCAATTTTTACCTTGTGTTGTACTTTTCTGTGTATTTGTTTGTATCCTTGGTTGGACTATCCACTCTTGTACAGTGCTAAGAGTGTTAGCCACTATAGCATCCATGACGCCTTATACATATAGTCAGAGATAAATATCTAATGACAGTAATTGAGATACATTGATGTTCTATGTTGTATTATTGCTAAAGGCAAACTAACATTCAATTCAAATGTTCTTCATGAGATTTATAATGACTGTTTATCAATGCCATTGTACCAGCTAAAAGTTACATGTGAAATCAAATTGTCCCTGAGAGAATATCAAGCTATGGGCATGTAATCAGGAAAATGAAATACTGAATCCATGCTGATATATGTGTAGGGAGACTTTGAGTAAGATTGTTAAATTGAATCTATGGGTTAATTCTTTGGACAGTACTTAAAGAATAATAAAATATAAAATGTTATCAAGATCTATAAAACTATCCCTGTTAAATGATATAATTGATTGTAATTACTGTAAAATGAAAACATCAAGGTAAGCAATATACATATTAAAACCAGAAATAAATACAATAGTGTTTTCTGAAAATCAAAGAAAATGACATTTAATAAATATATTAAATATCCTAATATTTGAATACTAGAAAATCTTTATTTGTTAAAATGTTAAGACTATTAAAAATGAATTTATTTAGATATAAATTAGATGTTATAAAATTATCCATTTCAAGTGTATGATTTAATAATTTTTTAGTATATTTACTGAGTTGCTTAGTTATCATCCAATTATCATCCATTTTAGAACTTTGCCATCAACTCAGTAAGATTCCTCATGCCAGTTTCAGTCAATTCTTGTTCCCAATTCCCACCCCAGGCAATCACTGATCTACTTTCTAATACAGAAATTTTTCACAAATGGAATCATACAATATGTGGTCCTTTGTGACTGGCTTCTTTTACTTAGCATAAAGTTTTTGAAGTTTATCCACATTTCAGCATGTATCACTATTTTAAAAATTTTGTTGAAAGCATAGACCTCAATTTCAATTTATTTATTAATTCTATTTTTCTTTAATTCATAGATTTTTGTTTTGAGGACTACATACATTTCTTTATAGTTCCCTTAGTTTTATTTTGAAAACATTTACATCAAAGCATTTAAGTCAAAGTATTTACACTTTATAATAGGTAAAGATGATATAGAACACCCATTATTTATTTATCTTTCTTCCAGTTTATGAATGGAAAATGGTGTCTCTGACATAATTAAATTCTCTTCAGGAATGTAAAGCAATCAGAGTGTCTGGTTCACAATATGAGCAGCAGTGATGACAAGTGAATGAAACCCTCTTTGAAATACTTGAAAAACTCATTTATTTCATCCATTCAGATAGACAAATATTTAAGGAAAAATGTCTTTCCAAAATTAGGAAACACATCTAAGATTTAATGTCTTTTATGACCTAAACATAAAAAGGCAATTTTTTACAAGTATATGAATACATTTTTATATTTTACATGACTAACAAGTTGTGGCAAAGGCCTTTGAAGAAGGAGAAAAAGCAAAAATGGAAAAATGATAAGTATTTTATGAATAAAGTATAAATGTCCTGTTCAATAGTTAATCACAGATTAACAGTAAAGAATGGGAATTAGATCATTTTCTGATCTCTAATAACTATCGAACATACCATATTCAAATATATTTTATATTTTTTACTTTAGTTCTCTATCTATAAGTTCATCAAAAGGTGAAAAAGAAAAAAGCATCAGAACACAAATCAGGGCACAGAGTTCTGTCTCATCTACCAATTGATGTTGGGAGCCCAATCAAACCCTCAACCTTTTAAGTTTTCCTTCTTTCAATCTATTTAATTCAATAACTATTTCTTGACAGAATGTATGTACTACACATTTGGATAACACAGAACATTTGCAGTCAAGAAATTTGTAGTCTGTTGAAGGGAAGATTATTATAATATATTACTACGTGAAATGAGATCTTGATCAAAACGCCCACCAGTTGCTACTGCTGGTAAAGGCTTTATTCATTCAAATGATTCATGCTCTGAACACCCACATAGCATCACAGAAAGCACTCAGATGACAAACAGATCTGCTTAGAATTATTCCTATTGTCCTAGGAAAAATATGTCACATCTCCAATTATCAATTGCCTGATCTATAAAATAAGGATGAGGATAACTATCTTGTTCTCTTGCTGTGAGAACTAAAAAAGACAACATTCTATATGCAAAGTACATAGAGCATGGCCTGGCACAAAAACTAGTAGTTTTTATTATTAATATTGCTTTATCATTATCATCATTATTACTATTTTTCAGATTTGTTAGATAAAACTAGTCAATCCAAAATAATTACTGAATCATCTAACCACATCCTTGTTTCACCAATGGCCAGAAATATGGTCTTGAGGAATTTCACTGTGTCTCAGTTCCCTCAAAGGATTTATGGAATGATTAAATGAGGTAACACATGTTGTACTGATCACAGTTTTTGACACATGGTAAGTGTTCAAAAATGCTTTTTATTATTATACATATTAATATTTCTCTTTGTTCCTGTCTTTAGTCATTCTATTTTGAAAAATAATAAACAAACTGTAAATGGTAGTTATTAATACTAGTAGAATATTTATTAGCAGCATGGATCATTGAATCTTCTAAGAAGGGGGCATGGAGCTAGTAACAGTAGCCATTGTTAAGGGAGGCCATGAACACTGCTGTCAACTGAAGATGGGGAGGTTCTGATTGGGCTGAGTTGTCCCTTCACAAATGATGTAGAATTTCTCATCTTGTTGATGAGATATTCTACCAGACAGAGTATCCCTTTTCCTAGAAAATGATCCCCTAAGAGGGACAAGCTATATGTAACCAGATGAATGACCTAGAAAAGTCAGTGGAGTTGGAGGGAGTCTGAAAATTTTGAAAAGCAATAAACGAAAAAAAAAGTGACAGTTCATGCTTAATACGAGACCAAGTAATACGTGTCGTACAGTGAGGAAACGGAAAGTATTTCTGGGAAGTAAGGATCCACTGATGATATTAGGCAGCTGCGCGGAGCCTGGGAGACTAGGAAAAGTGTCAAGACCATCAACATTAATAAATTGGAGGTCAGGGGAGCATGCTGCTCATCAGTCAGTGTCACTGGTGATGAATGTTGTGAGGGGAAAGGTCAGTGGATGAGAGGTGACCAGAGTACTCTAGAGGAACAGCACTCTTCTGTTAAACAGGAGGCTCTCGGAATACTGAAACATGGTCATTAAACCTGTCATTTTGGCAAGGGCCAAAATGCAATCAAAGTGAGGACTCCAAGAGTTTTAATAAACTGAAAATGATGAATCAAAAGTAAACATAAGCATATACAACTATTATGTACCCATCATAATTAAAAATTAATTTAAAAAATAAAAACATAAAAAAACAACTTTCTATCAAACTATTACTTTTAGATAATTCACATGAAAATGTCAGTTGCTGTTTACAATGAATTTCTTGTTAAAAAAAATAGTCACGTGCTGTCTAGACAATTGAAAATAAGCCAACTTTTTGTTTTATTTTACATTTTTTAAGATATGTCTGTTGAAAGTAATATGTGAAGCAAACTCACAATCTCAGGTCAAGATCTCGACTTGACAATGCCAAGAATTAAGCAACCCACATTTTAAAATGGATGCATATTTGTGTGGACTGGGATGACTTAATTTATAGAGGGGATATATTAGCTCACTTTTAGATCAAGGATAAATACATTTATCAGGCAAGGCCTACCGTTGAGATGAATATGCTTGAAACACACAGGCTCAATTCTATGAATTGGAGACCACCTGAACAACAGGGACAATAAACCTTATCTCAGGATTGCTGTTATAATTAAATAAAATAATATGTATAAAGCATCTAGTAAAGCGAGAGGCATGTATTAGGTCACCAATGAATGACAGTGTGTTTGAGTAGGTATGGGTGCATGTGTTTGCATCTCAGTGTGTCACAAAATTTGATCCCATCTTAAATCTTAACACTGATTTTTGCATAAAATTCATTTATTCAACAAATATATATTTAGTCTCAGGTTCTTTTTAGGTGCCAGACATATAGCAGTGGCCCAAATAGTCAAGAGTCCCAACTTCATAGAACTGACATTCTAGTGAAAGGGAGAACGATGATCAACAAAGACACAGTGTACATGAAGTTGTTTTATTATGTAAAGGTATTAAAGATGCAGAGAGCCACGGGGCCCAGAAAGGAAAGACTGCAAATTTAGGTTTGTATAGATAATTGTGATTTTAGATGGAGTGACCATCAGAGAAAAGATCAGATGTGTGCAAAGAATAGAGAAGATGAGCGGTGGAGCTGTGCAGGCAAGAGGAGAAGAACATTCCAGGCAGAGGGAAGAACCGGAGGAAGAACCAGGCAGTGGAGACATGCAAGGGGATGGTGTGGCTACAGCAGAGTGAGTAAGAGTAAGCTTAGAGGGGAAACGTTCTGAGAGGTAGCGATGGGCTGGGTCACACAGGGCCTTGGAGGCCATTCAAAGGACTTTGCTTTGTGCACTGAGGGAAACAGGAAACCGTTGAAAACTATGCACAAAGGAGTGGCCATTTGACTATTCCAGTGACTATTTTAAATGTCTCTAGAAATCTTCATTTTAAATCCCCCAAACACCCCAAATAAAGAAGTTGCCATTCTTACCTCCTTTATTCAGGCAAGGAAATAGAAGCTCAGAATGGTTAAGTAACTGGCCTGTGTCACATGGCTAGCTGGTGGCTGAACCGGATTTCAAACCCAGGCAGGTTCGACTACACTAAATTAGAATCTTAGCAAGTTTTACTCTTTAATGAAGCATTCCTTAGGAAGGTACATTTTTCCTTGGATTGTCTTTTCTTTTATTTCTTCCAGACTATACTTTTTATCAATCTTTTATATGTGATTTCCCTTCAATTTCCTCTTTTTCCTCCCTCCCTGTTTTCCTTCCCTTTTTTACTTTCTTCCTAACTTCCCATCTTTTTTCTTACTGAAGCAAGTTAAGTATTTTTTATTTATTATGTTGGTTACCCTGTAATATTTTTTGGTTGTGCTTCTCTTTTTTGTTTATGCTTTATTCATCCTAAGACAGAGTCCGTATAATTTGTTGCAGCTCACCGTCTTGCTACTCAAAGTACAGTCCCCAACAGCAAGGGATTGGGAGCTTTTTAGGAGCTAGATTCTGCCGCAGAGTCTGTATTTTAGTTGACTCTACAAGGGATCCATAGGCACATTAGGAACTGAAAAGCACTTTTCCTGCATACTGGAAGGTATAGCGTAGGACTCTTTCTCAGCTTTACTCACTATCTGATGGCCTTTGGGGTAGAATCTGTTTTTTAGATTTGCAGCTGCAGGAAATGTCAAATGCAAAGATAATCCTGTATTTATCATCCAAAATAAATTTATTTAAAGCTGCCATGCTGAATAAAAATGGAACCATTTTCTCATTATGTAACACATAGAAATATAAATTTCAAAGTATAAACCACAGCTTTAACTACTTCTAAAATGCTTTTGGTTCTTGCTTCACTAATTTCCTTTCTGGAAATGCACATTTCAAGAATACAATGAGCCAATATTAGTTCTTTCCTTTAATTATTCTTCCTATCCTGTTTTTTATTTTTTAATGGAAATCACTAAATAATCTTAGAAAGAGAGATACTGATAGAAAGCAAGAATACTGTACAGTATCCTTCTCCAAAAGGACACCCAGTTCTTCAGTCTCTGAGACAAAGGCAAAAAGTAGACGAGAAATAGCCTGTCTCCTATCCTCCCTCTAGAACAGCAGGTTTACTCAATTTTTGATAGCAAAATATCCATTGGAAACCAGCTGTGCTTCTTAGATCATTGCTATAATTAAAAAATCTTTACTGATTTTGGAAAAACCCAACTCTGAGCGTTAGTTTTCAGTGTTCTCATGAGACTCAGAGAAGTTAAAATATCACCCCAAATTACTAAGTGATGCAGCCAAGAGCCAAGAGTCAAGATACACACACAAACTTACAGAATCCCAATGTAATGCCATTTGACTAACATATTCTGTATTTTTTAAGCAAAATCTGATGAATAGCAACATAAGTACTATACCAATAGCATCGGTATCAGTTCCATTTCACATTTCACTGCCATTTTTGCAGCTGGCATGGTGCCACACCTTCTAATTGCATTCCCAGGTCTCAGCCACCACACATATCTACATATAACCTTTTGTCCCTAAATGATGACCTCTATGTGGGTAAACCTGGCAACTTCTTCCTTGAGCCCCAGCTGTTTGCATCCTGCTGTGTGTGATTGTGAGTGACTGAGGTTAGACAGCTGCAACCTCAGTAGAGTCTCTACTGCTGAATTCCTTGATTCATTTGTTCATGTACAGGATATGAGCATAAAGTATCTCTTTTTCTGAAATATTTTTGTCCTACTTTTATGTCTTTGTGTGTGGGCCCTAGACTTACAGAGTATGTAACAGCATCCCGCTGAAAATTTCCGAAATGTTTCCTGTAATCTAAAATAATTTAATTGCATTAATTTTATGCAAATGTTTAAAGCCACAATAACATTATTTATAGATTTGAGTCAAATTGCTCTGTGTTTCTCAGGCCGCCTTTACTTGATTTTTGCCATACAGTATTTTGATGTCAGATTACTGTAAGTCTTGCAGATCCTGAAATGTTGAAGGGCTGGAAATAGCAAATGAGAACTTGGGGGGCATTATATCAGCCAAGTCATTATTTTACTTGGAAAATTTAATTCAGTCAAATCAAGTAGTAATATAAGATGAAACCCATGTGTATTCAACTGCCAAAGAGTCTGTTTATTTTAAACAGCTTTTATTCCCTTTAATAACACTCCTGAAATACAACTTCTAGTATATTAACTTTTTTAATTATAGTATTTTTCATTTTAAATGTCCTGATGATATCTATAACTAACTAGTACACTGAGTATATTGATTAAATTAATTTACATTTTATAGTTCTAGAGATAGGAAAAAATATTAGTGAAAAGTTTTTCTAGAACACAGCACAAGAAATGCATTGAAATGAAAAATAATTAAAAATAACCAAGTGTTCAGTGTACATTCTCTTTGAAAATCCATTTTAATATAGTCTAAGGAAAATCATCCTTGTTCTTAAAATTTTGCCTGCACATATTTTTCTTTCATTAGTTATTGTCTTTTATCATCCAAGCAATTTAACATGGTGAATATGTTAATATTACTCATCCTTGCCCATAACACCTGAACTATATCTGTAAGAAGGGTCTGGTCCACAAAAGGTCTGTCTCAGACATGTTTATTAATTGTGAAGTGCTATGGGGCAATTCCACAGCATTTAACATTAATTAATTAATAGAACAATAATTATGGGGCAAGAATTGCATGTTAGGTATATTGTTAGACTTTAGAGAGGCAGAAATGAAATGCCAGGCAATCCGAGCTCATTGACATTAGACTGAGGTAAGAGTTCTGATGTTCTTGAGGTAGTAAAGTACAAATTTTACTACTATGCATAAAGCATAGATCTGGGTTCTGTGATGGGTGCAGAAAAGCAAAGCGTGTGTGTGTGTATGTGTTTATGTGTACATAAAACAAAAATATTTATATAATAATTATTAATTATAAACATTTTATATTTTAATGTATATACTGCTTTTTATATGTGTGTGTGTGTGTGTGTGTGTATAAATAAACCTATGTGTACCTTAGAGTCCCATAGGATAAATTAAGTTTGTACTTTAGTGAAAGAAGACTAAAATTTTCACCTAGTAAATCCTGTCTCCCTACCAGAAGAAAGGAAAGCCATATTTCTGGACCTATACAATAAATGTATGTCATTTTTATTATTGGTTTTGTGTTAGAGTGTCAATTATTTTTGTGAAGGTTCTGGAAGAATGGCTGGTAAGTGTTTAAGTGATTTAAAGGGGAAAAATCATATTAGTTTGTTGTCTGTGTCTTTGTCAGAATGGTATTTATTTTATTGCATTCTGAGTTGGTTATCTGTAGGATAACTTTAATCCCCTATTGGAGAGTTTTCTCCTTAAAGGAGGTTTGGTATTTTTGATAACAACAAAAGATATGGAAGCTACATTCATTTCCTATTGCAGCTGGAGTAAATGACCACAAGCTTAGTGCCTTAAAACAACACAAATGCATTATCATGTAGTTCTAGAGGTAAGATGTACAACGTGGGTCTCACTGGACTAACATCAAGGTGTCAACAGGGCTGCAATTTTTCTGAAGGTGCTAAGGGATAATGTGTTCCTTGCCTTTTCCAACTTCGAAAGACCAGCTGCATTCCTTGTATTGTGGCCACTTCCACTAACTTCAGAGCTGGCAGCACAGAATTTTCAAATCACTCTCTGACTATGACTTCTATTTATGCTTCCCTCTTCTGTACAAAGGACCATATGATTACATTAGACTTACCAGAATAATAAAGCATATTTTTTTATCTTAAAGTCAACTGATTAGTAAGCTTAATTCCATCTGCAACCTTATTTCTCCATTGCCATGTAAACTAAATGTATTCAGACATTCTAGAGATTAGAACATGAACATTTTTGGAGGCCATCATGCTGTCTACTACAAAAGTTTAACAAAGAACCTCTGGATTTTCTTCTCTTAGTTATGAATTTCAACTGGTTTAGACAGGCTTTCAGGTATACTTATATAACCACCTTTGCTGGGTGATTGAGAACCCCAGTAAGAAGATCGCTGCGTGTGTTATGAAGTGAAGAGGAGTTATATTTATCTTGGTACTCTCTTGGGCTATTTATCTTTTATCATTTCTGAACTATTAGCAAAATGTTATTTTTATCTTTCCTCGCTGTACTGGCCATGTTTTCAGGCAGTAAAAGTCCAAATTTGGGCCTTAGAAGTATTGATTTCCTAAAATCAAGTGGCATTTGAAGCTTAAGTGGTATTGATTTCCTAAAGAAAAGATCATTAGGAACCAACTTTGAGACCATGAGTTCCTAATATCCATCTATATTTGTCAATGTTCATCTTTTGTCAATATTGAAGAAGAGTGGCTTGATATTTTTATGATAGCATTTTTTACATGAAGTAGTCCAAAAATTAATCAAATGTGATATAGCAAGTAACTAACTCAGTATAGGAGATCCCATAAAGTGATGACTTCAAAGTACAATGAAGTGAGAATATGAAGCTTTGTGTCAAGAAAGAGACCTGATGTAGAAATATCTAATGTTTCTCACTTCAGTTCTACTCATGGATATCCCTGCATGATGTGTTAGCATGATTGGGGTAGTCAGTTTTGTCATTGTTTCCAATTTCTCCACCTGCTTCCATTTTAGAATTGCATACCCATGTCCTTTGTCAACTATCTAGTGCTTTCTGGTCTGAGCCGAGTATACATTGCTTCACCTGTTAATGTTGAGCTTGGCCATGTTACTTATTTTAGCTAATAGCACCTAGATGAAAATGACAGTGTGTGGATTGGTGTGTCTATGCCATAATAAGCCTTGCATATTTCTGCTTTTCCTCCTGGACTCCTGCATTTTCAAATAGACCCACATACTCCAGATAGCCTCTGGTCCAAGGAAAATGAATGACACATGAAAGAGACCTGAGCTCAAGCTACAGACCGGAGCCAAGCCCAGCTGACTTGAGCCAATCACTTGCAAGATAAACAGCTCTGTGAGCATGAAAAATAAATGTTTGTTTCATTAGTTACCAAGAATTTGGGTTTATTTGTTTGGCTCCATTATGGAACGGAATATCTGATTACTATGATGTCCATACAAGTAATATTTGCAAGTTGTCCTTGACTCCCCTATTTTCTTCAACTTCCATATAAAATGAGTCAACTAGAGCCTATAAATTACTTCTATTAAATTTTTCCACACTTGTCACTTTCTTACCATATACCTGCTCAAGTTCAGATCAGTATCCTTCCTCTCCTTAGTAATAGCTGCAGCCTCCTAGCTAGACTTTGCCTCCATCTCAAGCATTTCAGTCTATTCTTCACAATGATCTAAAATAATCTTCCTAAAATGCAAGTACAAGAGTATCAGAACCCTGAATAAAATTAGTAACTGTCTCTCTATTCCCTACACATTAAGGTCAAACATGTTGTTGCGGCATACTCAACCCTTCCTGATCTGGGTTCAGCTTATCTGACTACTCACGTCATTCACCTCATACATCCTGTGCCTGAGCTCAATCATAACATCTGAAGGCCCTGGATATTTTGCATGTCAGTTTTGTTTTGTTTTTTCTTCAAGTTGTTTTCTCCATTAGGAATGACATTAGTTCTTATATTCATAATGAACAATTAGACATGGGTTTAGACTCCAATAAAAGAGTAACCGTTATTCTTTCTTTCATTATTTTAATTGACACATAAAAACTGTATGCATTTATGGGATACAGTGTGATATTTTGATGTATGTATAAAATGTATAATGATTAAATCAATGTATTGAGGATATCCATCAACTCAAACATTATAATTTCTGTGTGTTGGAAGCATTCAGAATCCTTTCTTCTAGCTATTTGAAAATATACAACAAAATATTGTTAACTATAATCAGTCTCTATAGGTCACTAGGCAGTAAATGAATGGTTATAAGTCCAAATTTGCCTTTCCTATCTATTAATGACTGTAATTTTATGTCCCTTAACCAACCTCGGCCTACCAGCCCCAGCCTCTAGAAACCACTGTTCTACTCCCTACTTTTATGAGATTTTTTTTTTTTTTTTTTTTAGTTTTCATATATGAGTGAGAACATGCAATATTTGTCTTTCTTTGCCTGGCTTATTTCACTTAATGTAATGTTCTTCAGGTTCATTCATATTTCTGCATGTACATTACAAAATTTTATTCAGTCTTATGGATGAATAGTATTCTACTGGTATATATACCACATTTTCTTTATCCCTTCATCTGTTGATGAAGACAGGTTGATTCCATATCTTGGGTGTTGTGAGTAATGCTACAATAAACATGGGAGTGAAGATACCCCTTTAGGCATACTGATTTGCTATCCTTTAGATATGTACCCAGTATTGGGATTGCTGAATCAAATGGTAGGTATATTTTTGGCTTTTTGAGAAAACTCCATATCGTTGTCTGTAACTCCTGTACTAATTCACATTCCCACCAACAGTGTGTAAAAGCTCACTTTTCTCTGCATCCTCATAAGTATTTTTTTTTTCTTTTTGATAATAGTTGCTCTAATAAGGATGAGGTTTCACTGGGGTTTTGATCTTTATTTTCCTGATCATTAGTGATGTTGAGCATATTTTTTTTCATATACTTTTTGGCTATTTGTATGTCTTCTTTTGAGAAATGTCTGTTCAGTTAACTTGCCCATTTTTTAATTGGATTCTTTGTCTTCTTACTGTTAACTTGTTTCAGCTTTTTATATATTCTGAATATTAATCCCTTGTCTGATGAATAGTTGGCAAATATTTTTTTTTCCTATTTTACGGTTTCTCTCCTCACTCTGTGGAGAGTTTTCTGTGCAAATGATTTTTAGTTTGACATAATCACATTTATCTATTTTTTCTTTTGTTGCCTGTGCTTTTGAGATCTTAACCATTAAATCTTTATGCAGACCAATGTTCTCCAGCATGTTTCCTGTGTTTCTTTCAGTAATTTCATATTTTCAGGTTTCACATTTAAATCTTTAATCCATTTTGAGTTGATTGCACAGTGAAAGACAGGGATCTAGTTTCATTCTTTGGCATATGTATATTAGCTTTCCCAGTGCCACCTATTGAAGAGACTGTCCTTTCCCCAATGTATGTTCTTAACACCTGGGTCAAAAATGAGGTGGCCATAAATATGTGACTTTATTTCTGGGTCCTGTATTCTATTTTATTGCTCTAAATGTTGATTTTTATGTCAGGACTATGTTGTTTTGGCTACTGTAGCTTTCTAGTGTATTTTGAAATCAGATAGTGTGATGCCTTCAGCCGTGTTCTTTTTACTTGGCTACATGGGATCTTTTGTGGTTTTATAATAACTTTAGGACTGTTTTTTTCTATTTCTGATATTTTTGTAGATGTTGCACTGAATCTGTAGATCACTTTGGATGGTATGATCCTTTAAACAATACTAATTATTCCAATCCATGAGCATGGAATGTCTTTTCAGTTTTTTGTATCCTTGTCATTCTTCAATTTTTTTTCACCAGCATTTTATTGTTTTCATTGTAGAGATCTTTCACCTCCTTGGCTAAATTTATTCCTAGATATTTATCTTTCTTAAGTTATTGTAAATGAGATTGCTTTATTGATTTCTTTTTCACTAGGTTATTATTGGATTATAGATACTGATTTTTGTATGTTGATTTTATATTCTGCAACTTTACTGAATTTGTTTATGAGTTTGAAGAGTTTTCTTTGGTGGACTCTTTAGGTCTTGCTATATATGTAATCACATTGTTTGTAAACAGGGAAATTTGACTTCATCCTTTCCAATTTGGATGCCCTTTATTTCTTTCTTTTACCGAAATTCTTTAGCTAGAATTTCTAGCACTGTGTTGAATAAGAGTGCTTAAAGGGGTTCCCTTGCCTTATTTCAGTTCATAGATGAAAAACTTTGATTTAGTATGATGTTAGCTGTAGTTTTGTCATATATGGCCAATTTGTGCTGAGGTACATTTTTTTTCTATACCAAATTTGTTGAGCGGTTTTATCAGGAAGGGATGTTAAATTTTATCAATTTTTTTTTTAATTTATTGAGCTCCACCTCCTGTCCTGTTTGGCCTAAAATATTTAATTGGCTCTAAGTCCCCTTTCCGCTCTTCAGTCCTCTTTGCCACAAGGGTCCCACCAAGGGACTGGACGGACCCAGGGCAGGTAGCCACACCACCATGGCAATGATGGGACAAAAAAAGAGTTTGGCCATACATGCTGCCTTTGACATATCTTGGTGAAAAGTGGGGAATTATGAACTAATATAAAAATTTTAAGTCTCACCCGTCACCGGCTGACTGAATGGACCCTCTTGTGGCCAAAGGAATATCCTAAAACCAAATGGCCTACAAGGAGGAGGGAGGTCAGACATGCCTCGTCATGCCCTCTTCCCTTCTTAGAGACATCCTTTGTAACTCATTAACAGGCCTAAGGCTATCTAAGACAAACCCGCAGGTCCTCAATTTACACAACAAATTTATGTCCAGTGACTTGTCTCTGATTAACAGACCACCTTATTTTAAAACATTCTAAGCCTTTAGACAAAGCTTCTTGTCTTTAACCAATTACAAGGCAAAGAATCTTTAAACCCACCTATAACCTGTAAGCCCCCGCTTCAAGATGGCCCACTTATTCAGGCCAAACCAATGTATGCCTTCCATGTATTGATTTATGATTTTACCTGTAATTACTGTTTCCTCAAAATGTATAAAACCAAATTGTAACCTAGCTTCAGTGAGTCCACTTGCTCAAGGCTTTTTGGGTGTGGCTCCGGATCATGGTCCTCAAATTTGGCTCAGAGTAAATCTCTTTAAAATTATTTTACAGAGTTTGGCTTTTGTTTTCTATTGACAATCCTGTTGATGGAATGTATCGTGCTTATCAATTTGTCTATGTTGAGCCATCCTTGAATCCCTGGGATAAATCCCGCATGATCCTGGGGTGTAACCCTTTGATGTACTATTGAATTCAGTTTCCTAGTATATCATTGAAAATTTTTTCATATGCTTCCATCAGGGACATTGGCCTGTACTTTTCTTCATTTTTTGATCTGTTTTTTTCTATCTGAATAATGCTGGCCACATAAGAATGAGTATGGAAGAATTCCTTCACCTTCAATTTTTGGGGATTGTTTGAGAAAAAATGATGTTAGTTCTTCATTAAAAGTTTGGTAGAATTTAGCAGTGAAGACGTGGATCTTGGGCTTTTCTTTGTTGGGAGACTTTTTATTACTGATTCAATCTCATTAATCATTACTGGTCTGTTAATGTTTTCTATTTTATCCTGGTTCTTCATAGGTTTTATATTTTTACTAATTCATCCGCTTTATGTTTTCCAATTTCTCGGTATATAGTTGTGCATAGCAGCCTCTACAAAACGTTTGTATTTCTGTGATATCAGTGATAATGTCTCCTTTTTCAGTTTTGATTTTATTTATTTTTATATCTTCTTTCTCTTTTTTCAGTCTACTTAATGGTTTGCTGATTTTGTTTATCTTTTTAAAAAATCAAAGTTTTATTTTGTTGATCTTTTGTATTTTCCTAGTGTCAGTGGAAAAAAAGGCAAACTCTGTAAAATAATTTTAAAGAGATTTACTCTGAGCCAAATTTGAGGACCGTGATTTGGAGCCACATCCAAGAAGCCTTGGGCAAGTGGACTCACTGAGGCTAGGTTACAGTTTGGTTTTATACATTTTGGGGAAACAGTAATTACAGGTAAAGTCATAAATCAATACATGGAAGGCATACATTGGTTTGGCCTGAATAAGTGGGCCATCTCGAAGTGGGAACTCCCAGGTTATAGGTGGGTTTAAAGATTCTTTGCCGTGTAATTGGTTAAAGACAAGAAGCTTTGTCTAAAGGCTTAGAATGTTTTAAAATAAGGTGGTCTGTTAATCAGAGACAAGCCACTGGACAAAAATTTGTTGTGTAAATTGAGAACCTGCAGGTTTGTCTTATACAGCCTTAGGCCTGTTAATGAGTTACAAAGGATGTCTCTAAGAAGGGAAGGGGGCATGAGGAGGCATGTCTGACCTCCCTCCTAGTGACAGGCAATTTAGTTTTAGGATATCGCTTGGCCACGAGGGGGTCCATTCAGTCATCCAGTAGGGGAGAGACTTAAGATTTTATTTTAGTTCAGACTAGTCTCAATTTTTTTTTCTGCTCTGATATTTATTATTTCTTTCCTTCCACTAATTTTGGCTATGGTTTGTTTTTGGTTTTCCAGTTCCTCGAGGTGCTTCATTAGGTTGTTTATTTGAAATCTTTCTACTTTTTTGATATGGGTGTTTATTGGTATAAATTCCCCTCTTAGTATTGATTTTGCTTTAGCTTAATGGATTTGGTATATTTTATTTTTATTTGATTCAATCAATTTATGATTTCTTTCTTAATTCCCTCATTGACCAATTGATCATTCAGGAGCACATTTAATTTACATATATTTGTACAGTTTATAGGATTTTTCTTGTTATCGATTTCTAGTTTTATTTCATTGTGGTCAGAAGAGATATTTGACATAAGTTTTTCATCAAATTTCCATTTGTTGAGACGTGTTTTGTGACCTAACATATGGCCTATCCTGGAGAATGTTCCATGTGCTGAAGAGAATATACATTCTGCAGCTGTGGGTGAAATTCTCTATAAATCTGTAATATGTTAGGTCAATTTGCTTTAGAGTGCAGTTTAAGTCCAGTGTTTGTTGATTTTCTGTCTAGATGACTAGAGCAATTCTTAGAGTGTGGTATTGATGTTCCCAACTCATTGTATTGGAGTCTATTTTTGCCTTTAGATCTGATAATATATGCTTTATATATCTAGTTGCTCTGGTGTTGGGTGTATATATATTTTCAATTGTTATATCCTCTTGCTGAATATATTCTTTTGTAATTATATAATGAGCTTCTTTTTCTGCTTTTACAATTTTTGACTTAAAGTCTATCTTATCTGATATTAGTAAGATTGCTCCTGCTCACTTTTGACTTGCATTTGCTTGTAATATCTTTGTTTTATTAACCACTCATCCTGGCTATACCTTTTAATTTGAAAATCTAAACCATTTACATTCTAGATTAGTATTGATAGGTGAGAATTTATTCCTGTCATTTTTAATAATTGTTTCATTTTGCTTTTGATATCTTTTGTTCCTTCTTTCTCTCTTGTTTACTATTGCAGTTTAATGGTTTTCTGTAGTGATAAGTTTTGTTTCCTTCCTCTTTCTCAAATGTGTATATGATTTACCAGCAAGTTTTATAATTGTGTGTTTTTTTATGATGGTAGTTATTGTCCTAACACTTACATGTGTAGGATACCTTAAGCACTTCTTTCAAGGCCAGTTTGGTGATGATAAATTTCCTCAGTTTTTGCTTATCTGGGAAAAATTTTATTTCTCCTTCATTTCTGAAGTATAACTTTACTAGGTATAGTATTCTTGGCTGCATTTTTTCCTTTAGCAATTTGAACGTGTCATCTGATATTCTTCTGGCCTGTAACATTTCTGCTAAAAAAGTCTTCTGTTAATGTAATGTGGATTTCTTTATATTTCACTTGACATTTTGCCTTTGCTGTTTTGGGGATTCTCTTTTTGTCAGTGGGCTTTAACAGTGGGATTATAATGTACTTCAGAGAGGACCTTCATAGGTTGAATCTATTTGTGGTTCTTTGATCTTCCTCGATCTGGATGTCCTTATGTCTTTTAAGACTTGGGAAGTTTTCGGCTGTTATTTTATTATTAGGTTTTTCTATGACTTTTTCCATCTTTTCTCCTTTGAAATTATCATAATGTGATGATTTTTTCAAGTACTTATTGTCCCATAATGCCTATAGGCTTTTTCATTCTTCCTTCTTTCCTTCCTTCCTTTTTTTTTTTTTTTGTCTGACTGGGTTAATGAAATAAGTTTCAACAAGCTCATCTTTTAGTTCATATTTTTTTTCTTCTCTTTGATCTAGTCATCTAGTCAGTTATTGAAGCTCTTGATTTTATTTATATTTCACTCATTGAATTCTTCAGCTCAGAGTTTCCTGTCTGATTCTTTTTATATAATATCTATTTCTTCATTAAATTTCTCCTTTACATTATGAGTTATTTTCTTGATTTTGATGAATTATCTATCTGTATTCTCTTGTATCATGCCAAGTTTCCTTAAGATCGTTATTTTGAATTCCTTTTAAGGTATTTTACAGATTTCCTATTGTTCGGAGTCTTTTACTAGAGAATTATTATGTAGTTTTGCCGGTGTCATTTTTCTTTGATTTTTTATGTTTCTTGTGTCCCTATCTTGATATCCGTGCAATTGATGGAACAGTCACCTCTTCCAATTCTATGGAATAGCTTTCATAGGAAAAGCCTTCTTCCTGTAGGTTCTGTATCTGTAGTGTTGATTGGATAGGGTTCTTTGGCTTTGGTTCTGAGTGGGGACAGTAGTGTAGTTTCCATGTGATTGCTTTGGCTATAATTGATGTCAGTGGTGTTTGCATGTGTGCCAATGGCCTAGACCGAGGCTGTTTGTGAAGGTAGTGGTATGGCTTTGCTCAGGGGCTACCGGATCGGCTGGTTCTTAGGCTCTGGAAGGGTACATGCTGGGCAGGGTGACTTTGCTGGTGATAGGGGTTGGCATCATTGGTGGCAGAAGGCACCAGGCAGGCCATTCCTTCGATCCCAGAGGGCGTTCACAGTACACAGTGACTCCATAGGTGGTGGGTGGTGATGTTGCCAGTGGCAGCAGGTACCAGGTGGGCAGGTCCTCAGGCCCCAGGAGGTGCACGTGGCATGCAGCACACAGCACTGAGCTTGTTATTCCTTATAGTTCTAATGACTTGAATGGTGCCTGATAGTTCTTTTCATGCATTCATTTCCTCATTTGTAAAAATATGCCAATGAAAACCTGTATCATAGCTGATGCTTTAGACACTGTGGATAAAATAATGAATAAAGTAAGTTTAATAATTCTACTACTTCTATAACTGTGTGCAAGCACTGTATCAAACATATTACATATATTAGCTAATTTGATTCTTTTAAACACTCTAAAAGTTATACAACATTTTTATTTTACGTGTAAATACAATGAGGCTCAGAGGGAGAGCATGCCAAATATCTACAGATAGTGATCAATGATTCTTTAATTATTCTTTGTACAATTCTTTTTTTTCTCTTCTAGTATGGGCAGTAACTGAGCTTGGTAGATGCTGCAGTGTCTGTGAAAGACACATTCTTCAATTATCTGTGGTTGTGGAACAACTCTAGGCCATGCATTAAAATAGTCATTTTGTTTCGTTCTCAATTTTATGGCTCAGGAATTCAGGTGGCTCATTTCTGATCCATATGGTGACAGCTATGGCTGGAAGATCCACTTCCAAATGGCATCTGCCCTCATGCTTGGTATATGGTTTGCCTTAGTGCCTCCCCTCACATCTCTTCTCTTCTCTTCTCTTCTCTTCTCTTCTCTTCTCTTCTCTTCTCTTCTCTTCTCTTCTCTTCTCTTCTCTTCTCTTCTCTTTTCCCCTCCTTTCACTTTCTTTCCTTTCCTTTCTATTCTTTTCTCTCCTCTTCTTTCTTCTTCCCTCTCTCACTCCCTCTCTGTGTCTCTCTGGTGTCTCAATCTCCAGGCCTCTCACCATTGCTTGGGCTCCTCAGAGAATGGTAGTTTCTGTGTAGTAGTACATAGAATTGGTTTCCTTCTATCATGTATATGTCAGTATCAATGTCAAGTCCTCAGAGAGGTCATACATAATCAGCTAATCTGGGATAGATGAGTGAATGTCAATTACTTCACACAATATTAATTACTTACATAGCATTTATCAATATCTGATACACTTATTTATTTATTCCTCACAATTTTGACTTGTTATTCCTCACAATATTGACTTGTCAATAAATATTTATTAACACCTAAAATATATCAAAGACTACTACAAATGTTTAGTAAATATCAGTGGGAAAAAAATAGAAGCTTCTAAGTAAGATTCTTGAGCACTTGGAGTGTCCCCACTAGTATGCATAATACATAAGAGCAAGAATCTAGTCTATGCTATTCAATATTGTATATCAAGAATTTAGAAAAAAGCCTGACTGATAATAAATTCTCAACAAATATTTTTGATTTACTAAAGGAGCTCTAACTCTGCTCTTTCAGACTGATAGAGAAAAAGAGTATGTTAAGATTTACTTTTGCCTCACATACTATCTCACCACAATAACATTAATTTTAGAAACAATTAAATTCATCTGCAAAATATTAATCTGCCAAGAAATATATAACATTTATAAATTTAACAAGCACAAAATTAGGAGGGTAGGGATGGTGTGAAAAGAGACAGAAATATTTTTTCAAATAAATCATATCGTTCATATTTAAGATATACAACATGATGTTATAAAATGCATATATATGTATATATAGTAAAATTATTACCGTAATAGCACAGTGAATATATCCATCAGCTCATATAGCTACTCATTTCCCTCCTGTGGCAAGAGCAGCTATAGTCCACTCACTTAGCAAAAATGCTGAATATAATACTTTATTATTAACTGTAGTCCTCATGTTGTACATTGTGTCTGTTAACTTATTCATCCTACATATTTACTACTTTATATTCTTTGAAATACATCTCCACATTTCCTCCCCTCTCTCTTACCTGGTAGCCACTGTTTTAGAAAGAATCTTAGAATGTCATGAAAAAACACAACAGGGGAACTCATTCTCATTTGAAGACAATGGTAGAGTTCCTTGCCAAAGTGATATTGAAATTGAGAATCAGAGGATGAGTTGAAGTTAATGACATCAGCAACGTGAGTAGAGACAGGTCTTTCACCAAAGTGATCTACATCCCAAAGGTAAAAACTAGATCTAGGATTCAAAAGGAAATGGAGAATAATAAAAAGAAATATACAATTTTCTTTTTTGAGTATTGAAGCTAGAATATATATTCATTTTTATATTAAAACCATTTTAGTTTTAGCTTGAATGACTCATTATTAAAATCATATCTAAAAATTTTAATAATAAGATGGTTTTCTTAACTACTACAGTGTCTTGACTTTTCAATGAATGCTTTTTAAATCGATGCTCTCAGACATTAAACCTGTTTTTTGAATTAACCTGAGCATTTACTTTAAATGCAGATCTAGTAATCCTCTTGTAATCATACATTCAGATATAATGAAATCATACTGAGCATCTTCAACAGTTATTTAATATTAATATTACCTGGACGATGGGTGTTTCTAATTCCTTGCTACATCCAAGTGTTCTTTTATCAATTCCTATCTTTCCACAGGCTGTTTATTTGATTCTCAAAAGTCCTGCATGGTCTCACTGATTCTGAGATTCCAGTTTCCTCCCTGTCCTTTGGATGTCTCTTGTTTTGAAGATCTGACAATCACTGACTCTGCCCTTTCAGGGTGATCAAGAAAAATAGTATTTTATGGTTTACTTTTGCCTCACATAATATCTCATTATAATAACATTCATTTAAGAAATAAGTAAGTTCATCTACAAATTATGAAGTCACCATGAAATACATAAAATTTATAAATTTAACAAGTACTGAAACACATGGATATATCAATGAGAAAAATAATACTTAATAATACAATAAACAAATCAGATTTAAAACCAGAAGTGTGAACAACATAAAACTATATGTTATTATGTGCAGTTCTCATCAGCTCCATTATTTCATTAGGTGGTGTCCCTAAGCCCATTCTCCTGGGGTTTCCTTTCCTAACAAAGATCGCATATTAAGGCAACACTGGACTCTCCCCGTCCCTTCATTCACTGCTCCCAGGGAAGGATGAGTGATCTGGTGAGTTAGGGAGAAGGAACCGGGTAGGCAGAACTGAAACTACTACCCCTTCAGCTGCAGGACTTGACCTCCATGGAACTTGTACTCTGGTCAGTTTGTGCCCCAGTGGCAAATTTGCTAGTAAGGAATCTGTCCTTGAGGGGATCCTGCCTGTGACAAGATAAGCCCCGTCACCTGACAGCAGCCTTTTGTTGCCACACAGTGTGTTATGCTCTCTAGCAGTCCCACCAGTTGTGTGACTGATGTGTTTGTCTCTTATAGCAAACTCCTTTATTTATCTCTTAACTGGCTCAGCAATGTGATAGAAAACAGGCATATTATTCATAGAGGCCCATCAAATAGGAACATTGTAGGAATAATGAAGGAAGAGTACAGGGAGAATAAGATAGTAACATTCCTTGAATTGGGCCCCCATTTTTGTTTTGCCACTAAAAGATTTTGTGTTTTGGGGTAAATCATTTGACTCTCTGCTTTTTACTCATGGAAAAATGAGGGAGTGGGCTAGATTAGTGTGTTCTTCAAACCCTAAGATACTCACTCTCCTAAGGGGTGAAGTGGAAGAGAACCAAGCAGAGAAGTAAATTTGGAGATCCTACCCTTGTTTTAACAAGGGAAGCCCTACCTCTAGCAAATATTGAGCTTCCCAGTAGGACTTAGCAACCAAATACTTAAAAGCCATTCCATTATATGATCTCTAGTACTTCAGACTCAGTGTGGCTACATGTAAAATGCACCGAGGGTGATTTGGTATAACAGGAATTAGGCAGAAATTATGTCTTGGGAGCAAGACAGATTCAAGTTTGGATCTCGACTGTTACATACACAGTGACATTTGACAAGATGTGCAATAGAGCTGTTGGATAGACAAATACATAGGTGACATATAGATGATAGATAGATAGATTTAGTGCTGTTTAGATTCAATGGAGTAGCATGTGGGCAATGCTGAAACCAAGGAATTACTGAGTAAATTGCTAAATCATTTAAATAATTTAAATAATTGCTAAATTCTCCCCTTTTCAATGTTTCAAAGGGAAAATCTGTTCAATAACATCAAATATTGATGCAGTGCTTTAAGATATTTTTACACATTCCTTATCTCATTTGATTCGCATGATTCTCCAGGATAAGTCTAAGTTAATTGTGTCATTTTTTTAAAGTGAAGAAACCAACTGAGTGGTTTTGCTCAAGGTCATGTAACTAATAAATGGAAAGCTTGGGGTTTGAACCCGACTCTCCAATGCTGAATCTGTGCTAGTGCCCAGCTCTGAATGAGTCATACATATTCAGTTTCGTCTATCATAATCACTTTTTCTGGTTCAACTCTTCTATGAGACTCCTATAAAATGAAATTGGCAATCGTTTATGGCATCGACAGTGGCTTGTTATGTTAACTCATCTACTGAGGCAGTCATTGTGAAATAACATGTGCGGTGACCCCTCAGCATGAAGCCTAGCACCTATGTCATACCTGTCATTGTTCAGCATTAATATCTACCCTCGCTACCTCTTAAATACATTTTGCAAGTATTCATACCAAGGTCCTTGCTCTCAAAATGACTCGACTGCCAAGTTTGAGAAAATTGCAAACTAACAAGCATGCATTCCTTTGTGTAAACACAATACTTAATTTTTACTTCAGGAGAAATGCTATTCAAAATAAATAACATATCAAAGGAGAATTTCAGTCAGTAAAGCTGTTATTATTTCTTAAAGGCTGCTGTGTAAAGATGACTTTTGTTTATATGATTACAATCAACCAAATTCCTTGGAAAATATAATCCAATTCTGCCATTTTCTCTAATTTCTGCATATATAACAGAAACACTTTTCTAGGTGAAAAACAAAACAAGCAATAGACCCCTGGATTTTATAATGATACTTTTATTATAGGTTTGCTACAAATACCCTTCCTGAAGTTTCTTTGAACTTACACCAATTTCCAACCAATTACCCTCACTCATCTTACTTTTTCGATTCTACCTCCTCAAACTACTCATTTAAAATAACTAATAAAAAGATAAACAACAATAAAAACAATAAAACAACAGCAGCACATCCTTACAGGGCTAGCAGGAAAATAAATGAGCATGATATAGAACCTGTTACCTTTTAAACTTGAAGTACTCATTGACGCCTTTCTTCCTTTTACACCTATATCCAATCCTAGATCAATTCTATATCCTATCATCTTAAGCTTAAATATATATTCAGAATTTGTTCCTATCTCACCATCACTTATTTATTGGACACACCCATTGTCATCTATTATTTTAATGACCTCCTCACTCGTCTTTCTGCATTTGCCTCTGCCAATAGTCTCATGCCAACGCAACAGACTAGGTCAGCGGTCCCCAAACTTTTTGGCACCAGGAACCAGTTTGATGTTTCATGGAAGACAATTTTTCCAAGGACTGGTTGTGGGGGGAAGCGAAGCTTGGGGTGGGGAGAAGTGGAGCTCTGCAGCCCGTGAATCGGGGACCACAGGACTACGTGATCCTCTTATAACATAAACCAAATACTGACTTTCCTTTGTTTTAAACCCTGCAGTGACTGCTCTTCTCACTCAACCTAAAAGGCAAATTCTCTGTAGTGGCCTACAAAGCCCTGTAAATTCTAGCCTCTTGTTGCTTTTCCTACCACTTCCACCCTTGTGTTTTCCACTCCAGACATATTGGTTATTTTGTACAAGGCCAAGGTTTTTGTACTGCAATTGCCTTTACTTAGAAAGCCCTTCTAAGGGCTCAGTGTGGCTGTATCTCTCCTCTCCCACAGTTTTTACTCTAATGTTACAATTCCTGTGAGGCTTCCCTGCCCCTTCTAAAACTGCACATTGATGCTCTTCATTCCCCCTTTCCTACTTTATTTTTCTTCTCAGATCTTGCTATCAGGAACGTACTATATATTTGATTCATTCATCTTGTTTGTTTTTTGCCTCTCCTGTCTAGAAAATAAACCCATGAAGATAACAAGCCTTTTGCTTGTATTGTTCACTGCTTTATACTAAACACCTAAATCAGGGCCGATGTTTGCTAGGCATCAATTATTTATGCATCATTATTTATGCACTATGTGGGACGTGCCCTCATCAGTACAAGGAACCGGGAGTTTGTACTGCGTCGTCTTCAGGATCTGCAGTTTGGTCACATGATTTCTAGCAACATTAGCTGTGTGACTTTACGTAGGCCAATCAGCTTTACTTTCCGTTTTTGTAAAATGAGGAAACTCATATGCAGGTAACTAGTAACTATGAAATTTAAATGAGGCAATGTGTATGAGAACATAGTTTTAAAGTTTGATGTAAATATTTAGGTTGTTATCATTGTATAAAATGTCGCATTAGCTATCCCTAGTAACTTTCTCACACAGTGGTGGGAGTAATCCCCCAAACGACATTCTGTAGGAACCTGTTTAATCATAACTGAGAAGGATGCATAAGCTCCAGTGGTTATACAAAGGGATTACCTTCTCCACAATGTTCTTCTTATCTTCCACACTGGATCTATTTTTATGTGCTTCCATAGGGCATCAAACTTTCTCATCTTATATTCCATAAATGCAAATAGTTACTCAATGCGTGTCTTCCCAACTGTAAGCACCATAAGGGCATGAATCATACTATTGTTTATATTATTTTCAGCACCTAATGCAATATCTATCATATATTTCATATTTAATGAATGTTTTTTGAAAGAATACCAATGCATCTTTAGAAAAATTAAAGTGTCGTGTCAGTAATATGTTCCAGTTTTAAACCTTTGCAATTCACTGATCCATTAAGACATTTTTTAACCTTTCATTAGAATTTTTGCATATATGGCTTAACTACTATATTCTCATAATCTATTGACCTTGTCAATTTTATGTTAAGCCAACAAATATTTAGTGAGCATCTACTAGAGTAATATTTTTGAACACACTTAGTTTTACGTGCTATTGTAATTTACTAAATTCTACACATTTTTATTTTCATGTTGCGTGTATTAACTAATTTGATATGCCTGACCTAATCTATGTGTAGGTACTCATATATTTAGCTCCATTTTAAGGAAGATGATATGTGGCACAGGAAAGTTAAATATCTTGCCATGGGCCACACAGTCTCATGTGGCAGGGCCAGAACCTTAATTCTGTTAGTGAGTTTCCAGAACTTATATTCTCCCAGGAACATATAAAGATGAGTAAGAAAGTTATCCTGGTACTGAGGAAATAAGCATTTAGTGGCACCGAAATATAACTAAATTGACAATTTTAATATAATTGTTACTGATTATTGGATTACTCACTGCATATATTAAAAATCTTAACAGTAGATTCTCAAAAATTTGTCAGCTTAATGAATAATACTTTAGCACATAATTTATCTGGACTATTCATACTCTCCCCACCAAAAAGAAAAAAAGAAAAACTGTGGGTATTTGAGTAGGCTTTATTCTTTGTTGACTAAAATATCTGTATATTTATTTATCCATCTTGATATAAATTCATATTTATTCAATGAATTTTTAAAAGCTACTAATAAAATGTGTTTATTTATTTGAGTTACATTTACTCACATTTATTTTCTGGGAACATAATCAGTGTAAATGACTTGATTCACAATAGCTTAACTTCAATGCACTTACTCTGTGTGTAGTGTCTGCAAAGTATCTCAAGGGAGTTGTTACAATTCTATAATCAAAACTGCAAATGCAGCAAAAAGAGTCCACATTTCATAGAAATATGGAGCAGGAAAGAACCTTATGATATAGGTGGTCTCTTCTCAGCTGAGAGAATAAAGGTGCAGAAAGGTTAAGTGACCTCACCAGCATCACACAGATCACTGATTCCTCCAGGAGTGCTCGGACCTTGTTACTTCTCCATTAATTCTCCTGCGAATCATTTTATGGCTTGAAGACTCCCTATGCAATAAAAGTTTATTGACCATGTGTCAGGAACTTTGCTAGGTGCTGGAGTTACAATTTATGAGACATATCCCTTGCTCTAAAGGACTTCACAGTCTAAGGGTAAAGGTAAGTACAAAACCTACTATAGAATCAAGTAAGGGAAATGCGTACAGAAGAGGGATACATAAGCCAGCCTAGGGGGTCAGAGCAGAGGCATTGGAAACAGTAACCTCTAATCTGAGTCCTGAAGGATGAGTAGGGGTAGAAGATTTCCAGGCAGGTGGCAGGGGAATGGGGAAGATTGGTGAGGAGGAGGAGTATGCACAGGGAAGGATCACAGAGGTAGAGATAAACATAGGCAAAGGCAATGTGATATATTGTGGAGGGGTATAGAGAAAAAAAAAAAAACAATACATTGTTCCTGGAATATAAAAGGTAAAGAGGAGGAACACACGGAAATAAGCCTGCATCGGTAGGTCCAAACCTCAAAATGCTTACCAAGCCATATTTAAGAACTCTGTTGTATTACATACGAAAATGTGGAACGACTGGACAATTTTAGAAGTGTCACAGTTGGATTTGCATTTACGGAACCCTGGTGCCAGCATGATCTAAGGAGTCAAAAGTGAAAGCAGAAAGACTAGATGGGAAGTCAGTGCAATAATCCTGTTTGGAGATTTTAGAGATGCTTGCGAGGGCAGAGAGATTGATATGAAGGCAGAGGAATATATATATATATATATATATATAATATATATATATTTTTTCATGTGCATTTATTTAATATAAATACACATAATTTAAAACATGTCTTTATTTCATATATATTTGATTTGAATGTTTAGGACTTGGTAAGTAATTTGATGTGGTGGCTGAACGTATAAGGAAAATGAGAAAGGCAGCTAAGTGGCTGAGAGGTGACCTAACAGTGACCAATTCAAAGAGATAGTACAGGATTAAGTGGAGGTTAAATTGGAACGTGGTCAGTATACAGTGATTGAGGCATATTCAGGTGAATGGATGCAGTAGAGTCTGAAGTGGATGTGTGAGGGTGGCTTAAGCGATACACATGAGCATGATTTGCAAAACACTACACAATTGTGTGTCTTTGTTTTGAGAAAGCATGCAGAGTGAGAAGAATACAATGGGTATAGGAAGAGGAGCTCATGGAAGAGACAGAAAAGGTATATTCAGAACTATAAAGAGAGGCAGGAGAGAGTCATGTCACAGAATCAAAAAGAATACAGCATTTAAAAAAGGAGGGTGTTGTCAATTAATTACAAGAAAAATGTTAAAGAAGAAACGAGTAGGAAATATCCATTAAAATTTGAGAATTAAGGTCATTGGTGACATGTGTGGCAATAATCTTAGCAGATTCTGATAAGTCATTTAAGAGTGGATGGAAGGTGAATAAAGATAGCCACTGCAGATGACTCTTTTGAATATCATGGATTGGAATGGCTTGAGAGAGGAGGATGACAGCTGGAGAGCAATAGAGTAATGTGATTCCAGAGTGAGCTTTTCAGGCTTTCAGAGGTTTCTAGGCTGAGGAGGGGACTGTTTGAATAAAGAAGGAGAAATTGAAGAAAGAAGGGCTAGTGTGTGGAGCATTGATGGCACAAGATCCCGGAGGAGTCAGGGATTGATGAGGTCAAAGATACTGATAGGGTCAGGGACAGGAAGAAGAATATCATTCCCTGGAATTACAGAAAATGAACTAAGTATAGAAGGTAATGAAGATGAGATTTAGACAAAGAGAGCAAAGCTGAAAGAAAACGCACGTAACTACTTTATTTCCTAGGTGAACCACGAAAGTGTCCGCTAACTACCTGTGTGTTATTGAATTAGCATTGTTGGGCTTCCACTAAGATAGTAGAATAAATGAAAGGTCAATGTATTGGTGGCCTCGGTACTTTAATTAGAAAGTGTAATGAATATGAGGGTGTGAGATCCTTAGAATGGCAAAACCCAATGGTCGCAGAGTGTGTTGTTGGATGTTAACTTTTCTGTTATGATTTAGTTGTGTCTGAAAATAAGATCCAAGGAGTGATACAGGAAGAAGAGAATAAAGTAAAGCACAGATGAAAGCCAATAGATGGGGGAAGCCCAGGGACTGGGAACTGGTTAGCTGGATCGATCTTGTTTGTAATTATTGATATCCCCCAGATTTATGGCATCTAGGGGATAAAAAATGAAACAAAAATCCAGGCTCAAAACCCTTTAGTATGATCCATGATAGGAATTCTGAACATCAGGTGACATTATTGATGATGAGTTTGGCAAAATGAACACTGTCCATCGGTAAGTGCCGCAGAGGAAGAAATATTCTCAGGAAAATCTGGGATTAAGAGAATACAGGAGGTAGAGAAAAAAGTCAT
Organism: Avahi laniger; assembly: GCA_963575035.1. Classification (NCBI taxonomy): domain Eukaryota; kingdom Metazoa; phylum Chordata; class Mammalia; order Primates; family Indriidae; genus Avahi; species Avahi laniger. Next base: position 4,687 of record CAUYSK010027296.1, on the reverse strand, counting down.
GGAAAGGGTGAGGAAATAGGTAGATCTGCCCTCTATATTTCAGAAGAAATAGTTGAAAAGACTCAAAAATGAGGTCAGTATCAAAGGGAATCAGGGCAGGGAAGTAGAGTAAGTCCTCACTTAATGTCGTGGATAGGTTCTCAGAAACTGCAACTGTAAGTGAAACGACATATATATAAAACAAAACCAATTTTACCATAGGCTAATTGATATAAACCAGAATTAGCTTCCTACAGCACAATTATGTTCACAAAAACATCACCAAACTTCTAAATAAAGGCCATAACCCTTCTAATATTAAGCATTGAAATAAATGTGAGATATACACACATTTAAGAAAGCTTAATAAAAACAAGATATTTGTCTATCCAATTTTTGGAGAATCAGTGGGGGATAGTGGTTGTAATGGCAATGGGTTGAAACAAGGAATAAATGTTTACAAAAAGAAAATCATAAGGGGCACCTCCTACCACCACACAGTTTAAAACCCAGCAATAACAAGCGTAGTGGGCTTGCTGAGTGCTTCTGTACCACATCGTTATGGTAATGCACGTGTATGATTATCACACACTTTATGAATTTTCATTTTACCAAAATTTGTACTTATTCATTTATTTATTTTCCAACCATTTTATTCCAGTTCAGAGTCATGGGTGGCTGGATCCTCTCCCAGCAGTTCCCAACAAGGGGGTAATGCACTCTGGGCTGGATGCCATCCTGTGACAGCGCTCGTACGTGTGAGCGCGCACGTGCAAACACACACACACACGCACACTCAGACTGGGATCATTTAGACATGCCGATTAACCTCACGTGCAAATCTTTGAGATCTAGGAGGAAACCGGAGCACTGGAGAAAACCCATACAGGTGTGAGGACAACATGCAAACTCCAAGCAGACAGTAGTTCAGGCTAGGAATCAATTTTTTTTTTCTCATCACCTTTATAATGAAATGACTTTGAACCCAATGATGTTATTCAAGGACCTGCTGTATATATAATTAAAAGAATAAGAAAGGACATAAGAATGAAGGATATTTTTGATCAATCCAAAAAACCAGAATAAACCCTCATCCAAAACTTCAGATGCCAATCCCAATGATGCCATATACACACCAAGAGGGTAAGAGAAGTTTATTACTTGCTTAATGAGGCTTTCTTGGAAGAGCAGGGAAGGCTCCCAAGCTGATCTGATAATGACTTGAGAGAGCAGGGAAAGGAGACTGACTTGGGGTTTTAGGGTGGTTAGAATACGAAGCTGGGGTAAGGGTTTCCACACGTCAGCTGGGATTTGTGGGACTTGATCTTCCCACTGGCATCACAGAAGACAGAAGGTGGGTTTTCTTATGAGTTTGCTGAAATAGGGTGAAGGGAAAGGGCAGTGATGGATCTTGTAGGCTGTCAGCAATCAAACATCAAGTATGGAGTCAGGTTCTTTATTTACTTAAGGATTGCCTTAACCTTCAGTGGCCACAGATTATGTGAGTAAGAGACGTGGCTGAAAATATCAGAGTGAAGGCACTTTTGTTCATTATTCTGGAAGCCTAAACCAATCACCCACAGATTCAAGAGACTAGAAGCATTGAAAGCAGGAAATCAAGGTGGCAAAGGCCATATAACTTGTAATGGTTAAGACAAGCAGTCCGGAGGTCAAGGAATGAGTACCATCCCAGAGGGGCTGTGGGGCATTTAACCCAGAAACTAAAGCCTCAATGTGTAAGTCCAGCCCAAAGAAGAGATATAAGACAGGATTCAATATGTCAGAGCTGCTGATGATCGAAGTTCACAAGTGCTGAGAAATTTGGCTAGACTGAGCCTGCAGGTGAAGGTTATTATTAACTACAGTTAAGAGATGCCAGAGTTATACCACATTTTCAAAATGTCAGTCTTGATAGCAGAAAGGAAAAAGAATTCCTCTGAATTGGTAAGCACGTCTTACCTGTGTGAGACATCTAAGGCGGAGGTTGGAATAAAGCCTAGAATTATCAAAGTTCAAATTTTAAAACATCATGCCAAACTCATAAAGCCACAGGTTTTTTACCTCTTGGTTAATCCAAAGAGGAAAAGGAAGAGATTATTCAGCTCACTAGGTCAAGCAGGCAATCTAAGAAGGCTTGAGTAGAGTATAAAGATTTTCACTGGTTTTTATGACAAGAGTATCTGGACACAATTGAAATTCTGCTATTCAAAGGGAGCAAAGATAGTAAGACAAGTGGAAGTTAGTCTTCTATTAAATTCAGTTTTTTTTTTCAGAAGTCACAACCCGATCCATTAAAATCTTGCTTTAATTTAGCACTTCTCTCTCTTAGCTGACATAGCGTAACACAGGGATATATTCCAAATATACTTACAGCATAGTTTTTGAAAAAAATTCTCACCAGTAACACAATGCCAAAAATATTACTGAAACTGTTAAGTGTTTTACAGAGTCATGGATTCATAGCAGTTTATTTGTGAGCCTGTGGTACACATTTGCACCTCAAATATTTCTGTTTTAAGTAGGTCCCTATTAAAAGTAGGTCTAGTAAAGTTACTGTATTCTGGAGGGAAAATGAATGCTGATTAGGGATGGCTTTCAGTAATGAAGAACTAGTGTCATGATAGAAGGAAGAGGAGTTTGAAAATATGACAATATTTTCTGGAAGCTAAATGAAGCATGAGATATTTCATTTATCATTTCTGAACAGACTACTGAAAGAATATCTAGGAAACATATTCTTCAAAATAGGATGTTTTAAAAATTGGTGAGTTTTTTTTTGTTTTTTTGTTTTGTTTTGTTTTGTTTTGTTTAGCACAGTGGGTCAGAGCATAGATGCTGGAACCAGGAAGATTGGGTTCAGATCCTGACTCTGACAATTACCGCTCTGCTTGTTTCTCACTCATAAAAACATTAAAAAGAAAAAATTTACTAGTTGTACCTGCCTCAAAGGGTTGTTGAGGGGATTAAGGAATCAATATCATAAAGTTCTGAGAAGAGGGCTCAGATCATAGTAATATTGTACAAACAGCATTAGATAAGTGTGAGCCATTTTTATTTTCAAGAGTTGATTCTGATATATCAATTCTTTCACCTCGTTTCTATCTGAACACTGATAATTAGAGTTTCAGACCTTTCATTGTTTATTGATGTGCTGACTTCAGGGCAAAAGCTAATACCATGAGTATTAGAAATCCTCTCAATTGTTGTCATATTACTGTAGTCTAAATTATTTAGTTAATTCTCCAAATTGGCTCAAATTCTCTATTACTTTGTTGTTATCACTTAATTCCACAGTTAATTCTTCATAGAATTTGGTTCCCAAATTTTATTTACCTTCTAAAACAGGCAGGAATTGGAAAGCAATATTGTGATTGCCTTGGCAGCATTTTGCTTGGTTTCAAATCTTGTTTTAGATATATGCTTGGAAGAAGGATCCAAGAATTGCAGAATTTAAAATTTTATTTTGGCAGCAATAGCATTTCATTTGCACAGATTGTTAAAGAGGTGAGGGAGTTTGCTCAGCATGTGAGAAAATTATTTCTGTTAGCCATTATGGCTGTCATATTTTGGAGCGGTTATCCAGAAAACCGTTTTTATAATACTTAAGAGATTTCCTTGACTTTCACTGAAAGAATAGCAAAGTTAATTTAGTCAAAGTGAAGCAATAACCAATCATTATTTTAGAGATAGTGTATTATTCATTCAGTCATTAATTCAACAAAAATTGATTGGATGTTTACTTTGTGTCTTTCATTGTTTTGTTCTTGCAAAAAAATGATGAATAAAACCTGAGCCTGCCACCCATATGTTGTAGTCTAATTCGTTTTAAAAATATGGTTTTGAATATTGATTCTAAATTTACAGTCTATGACTTTCATTGAGAAAACATCACTTCTCTCAGTATCATTTCCAATCAGTACCAATATTCTTGTGTATACAATAAAATGAATGTATTTAAATTACACATCATGAAATTGTACATTATTAGAATTATTATTCAATAGAGGATCTTAAGAAGACTTTAATTGTGCTTATATTGGATTTTTATTTCATAATCAGTACATCCTTGCACTGAGAAGGAGCAATCGGTGAGATCCCTGGGTTAGATTCCAGCTCTCACCTCCTTATGCTTCTTTCTATTCCCTGGAGAGAGCCCTTCACTCTTCTCATGGAAGGGGACTTCTTCCTCACCCGCCTCCCTCCTGGCTAGCTTCACCTCTCTGGTACAGCCTGACAGGAGTCCAGGAGGCAGCCGCTCAGGATCTGGTGTTGTGTGTGTGACAGAGGTCCCTTTCACCCTTTTGTAGTGTAGTACAGTGGGGAAGGATCTGGACTTGAAATCAAACAAGGCTGAATTCAAATCCTTCCTTCTGAATGTATTGTCTGAAGAGCTTTGAATAAGCCACTTAATCTGTCTGTGCCTCGGTTTTTCATTGGTTCAAATGCATTGATAATGATACCTTTTCCAAGGTGGTCATAAGAATTAAATGTGACAAACATGTGAAAGTATTGGGCATATATTAGGCTCTTAATAAATGTCGATTTAATGTGAAAAGAAAAAGAAATTTAGGGCCGGGCGCGGTGGCTCACGCCTGTAATCCTAGCTCTCTGGGAGGCCGAGGTGGGCGGATCATTCTGAGCTCAGGAGTTCGAGACCAGCCTGAGCAAGAGTGAGACCCCACCTCTACCAAAAATAGAAAGAAATTAA
>CAUYSK010027295.1:0-13979 GCA_963575035.1 Avahi laniger | reverse complement strand
GGCCTCCCAGAGTGCTAGGATTACAGGTGCAAGCCACCGTGCCTGGCTGAATTTTTTACAAAGATCAGTAAATTGGTAAACTTCTAGCAGGACTAAGAACAAACAAAGACAAAAATTACCAATATTGGGAAAGAAAAGTGGATATCACTACACATTCTATAGATTATGGAATATTACAAACAACTCTGTACCCATACACTCAACAATTCTGACAAAATGGTCAAATTTCTCAAAAAATATGAACCACCAAAGCTCACACAATAGATAACCTGATTAACCCGTACCTATTTTAAAAATTTAAACTGTAGTAAAAACCTCCAACATAGAAAACTCCAGGTCCATATGCCCCATATGGCTTCACTGGAGAATCCTACCAAGTATCTAAAAAGAAACAATACCAAATCCACATAAACTCTTCCAGTAAAGAGCCGAGATGGGAATACTTCCCAATTCATTTTATAAGGCCAACATTACCCTGAAAATAAAACCAAACATACAATACACATTAATTGGGCCTAGTACAGGTTAGAGGTTGCCTACATAACATCAGCAAGAATCTAACTTTATTACTTAAATTTAAAATATAAAGCAAAGAGTTTAAACATACATATACAAGCTCACCTTGGTTAATCCTACTATTTATGTTATTATAAAATTTAACCCATTCTCTCAGTTTTTTAGAGCTCCGTTACTAGAGAAATTCCTTTCTATTATATGTTGAGTATCCCTCATCTGAAAATTTGAAATCCATAATGCTACATAATCCAGAAATTTCTTGAGCAAGGACATGACATTCAAAGGAAATGCTCAACCAGTATAATGCAAATATTCCCAAATCTACTTCTCGTCCAAGCATTTCAGATAAGGGATACTCAATTTGTATCACTAAAAAACAGAATAAACAAGAAAAGATTTGGAAATCAGCACACTTAGGAACTAAATCTACTAATGAATGAAAACGATATAATTTAAGTAGATTATGTCACAAAACAAACACAGCAAAGGGGGCAAAACATTTTAAGGGTAAGAATCCATGAGTTTTTCAACATTTGAATCACATATCATTTCAGGAATTTAAAAAGCTGATTGTCGAGCAATCCAAAACTAGGCAAAGTTTCCTTTCTACTTACCTGCAGCCCAGGTAAAAGGATTAGGAGAAGGGAACGTTTGGAGATGGAGAAAGAGCATCTTCCAATGTTCATTATAAACTACAACATTAATACTGCTAGTTTCTCTAGACTACTACTTCTAAATTTCAGACTCACGTCCAACCACCATCTCAACATTTTTACTTGGCACCTCAATTTCAACTTACTCAAAACTGAATTCATTTTTCCCATACCACTCCCATACAAAAACCTGCCCTTCCTACTATATTTCTCCTACTACATTCTTCATCACAAGCAATGCTACCACCATCTACCTAATTAACCAAGCCAAAAACTTGAAGCCATCCTAAACACCCTAGTTATTATTCCTCTCCCTTACCCACTATAGCCAATCACCAAATCCTAATAATTTTACCTCTACAATATTTCTTAGTCCTGTCCCCTTTAAATCCATCCTCCGTAGTGCACAAATCTGCCTATCCTTCTCACCAGGTTTCCCATGAACTGCCTTCAAATAAAGACTAAATTCTCCAGCACTGTATATAAAACCCACAAGATCTACCTCCCAGTATTTTTTCATTGTTATTTGCTGCCTTGTTCTTTGCACAGCAGTAATAGTCTCCTGCCCACACTGTGCTCTCTATACATGCTTCTGCTCTTCCCTTTACCTCAAACATTCATTCAACTAATTCTTATTTTCATTGTTTAAAACTCAGTCCAAGTATCATGTACTCCAATAAGTAACCAATTCCATACCCAAATCTGTAAAGCTTGTGATTATCTCTACCTTAGCTCTTAACAAATCATATTAAAATAACCTTTCTCTTTAATCGCACTTGATTGTAAGAGTCTCGAGTGCACAAATCTCTACCTAAACACATGAAGAAAAATAGCATATTGTATTTGAAGCATCCTTAAGAAATTATAGTACCTAGAACTAACTAATGTGTCCTCTTTCAAACAAGTATGTCTGCTGAAAGAGTGAAGTGGTATACAGGTTGGGCATCTTTAATCTGAAAATCTGAAATCCAAAATGTCCCAAAATCCAAAACTTTTTGAGCACCAACATGACACCACAAGTGGAAAATTCCATATCTGACTTCATTTGACAGGTTGGTCAAAACAGTTTTAAGCACAAAATTATTTAAAATATAGTATAAAACTATGTATATAAGGTACATATGAAATATAAATCAATTTTGTATTCAGACTTGGGTCTTACCTCTAAGATATCTCATTATATATATGCAAATATTCCAAAATTCAAAAAAATCTGAAATCTGAAACACTTCAGGTAAGGGATACTCAACCTGTACTGATGTATCACACATTAAGAGGAAAAAAGAGTAGATAATAAATATAACGAAAATTGTAAAAAGATCACAAATCAAACTTTAAAGGCAACACAAATCAAACTTTAAAGGCAACAAAGTCAAGGTTTACCATAAAATTTTAGGTATGTATTAATTATATTGGCTATATAAAGAATAATACATGCATGCAAGGTTCTGGAATAGGCTCCTAAAGGAGTTACTAGAGGAGTTACCTCCAGACCAGGAGGAAGGAAGCCAGATTCCAGTCCAAAATCGATCATTAGTTAGTAAAGTCATGCAATCATTCTAGCATTTCATTTCCTCAAAAGCAAGTTATTGAACATCAGATCTGTGCATTTCACTATATGTAAATTTTACCTTAAAAAAATTAAAATATGCTGTCAAAAATGAGAAATGAGCCATTAATTAATCACAGCTGTCTTCATCTTCCTATTATATACAGCTCATCCTGTGGCACCCTAATTAAGACATTTACTACATGTTAAAAAGTCTTCAGAATGATTCATCATTAATAAAACACAGATGTTTCTGGACTAGTGACCTCACTGGTCTCCTTTAGCTCTAAAATTCTACCCGTCTGTTAATTTATACTCTATCTTACAAATGGTGTGATTACTAAATTTATATTAACTTATATCCATGAAAGAAAAAGCTAAAAGTCATTGCCTCAGTTGACATCAAATGACACTTTCAAAAGTGGCAGCATCTACTTCTACTTAGTCTATATTTCTAGCCCAACTAATCTGAAATCAACACCTTCAGGTATTTCAACTGTCCACTTTTACTCTCCACTACTTCCCTAAACCTTCAATGAATGACTTCAGGAAGAGATTTCTGTCACTTAAAAAAAAAAAAAAAAATCAAAAATCAAAAGTCAACTAGGGCAGAAGGAATAAGTAGAGGAGCATTATATAAATTACCAACTCTAAGACAGGGAGATCATTCAGATATATGTTTTTATATTTATTTTTATTTTTTTTTGAGACAGAATCTCACTCTGTTGCCCTGAGTAGAGTGCCGTGGCGTCAGCCTAGCTCACAGCAACCTCAAACTCTTGGGCTCAAGCGATCCTACTGCCTCAGCCTCCCAAATAGCTGGGACTACGGGTACACACCACAACGCCCAGCTAATTTTTCTATTTTTAGTAGAGATGGGGTCTCACTCTTGCTCAGGCTGGTCTCTAACTCCTCAGCTCGAGGGATCCTCCCACCTTGGCCTCCCAGAGTGCTAGGATTACAGGCATGGGCTACCACACCCAGCCCAGATATATGTTTTTAAATGCTACTACTAGCACCCCAATTTAAAACCTTGCATGTCCTTAGCAGAAATATTAGGGCAAAACTCATATTTGTTATAGACAGAATAAAGTATTTGTATTTCTTTAACCTAAGTTTTAATAGAACAATTTGCAGATTGTTATATTTTATAAAAAGAGAATTCCATCACATGTAAGAAAATTCATAACAATAAAATTTTAAAAACAAAATGTTATTTTAGCAAGAATACAGGTTATGAATTCATAAGAAGTAAGTACCACAGTTTATCCTTTTTCTCAACAACCTCACAGGAAACTTGACACTCCGAGGCTATCATTTCTCACCATATTACTATCCTATCTGTGGAATGTGCCAACATATTTTGTTTTCATTTGCTGGGCTCACCTACATATACAAGTTTCAATGTACTTAACTGGACACATTAACAAAGAAATTGTAAAGATTAAAAAAACATGAACTTAATTTTGGCAAAATTTTCCTAAGAATACTTTTTACTTAAATAGTTCCCTCCAAAACTGGGGATGGGGAGAGATGCAATTACTATACTTATTTATACTCTTTTCATAAAAAAAAAAAAAGTTCTATTTAAAGTAAATTAGTTTTACATTAAACTTACTCTCAGGCCTGAAGAAATCTGAAACCCTCAGAACACATTAATTTGATAGTAAGAAAAGAATCAATGAGATGTTGACAATGACGAAAAACAGTTAACTAAAAATCTTTAAAATAATAAAGTAAAACATCATGGCCTTTGCCCAGAATAAATTCAGTGTCTGACATAATTTTCCACCATTCTTATCACTACCTACCAAGGAAAAACTAATCATTATGATTGCGATAAATATGGGACATAGAAGACAAAGTTTACAAAGAGTGAATTTTTACTTAAACTACTAGACAAAGATCAGGTATAATCATAATTCTCTACCAGAAATGTCCTCTTGTTTGCTACTACTAAAAAAAAATAATTAAAAGGCATATCCCAATAGGGGGACACATGATGGTTCGCAGTATGATTGTCAATATTTTTCAAATATATTTTATCTGTACATCAGAAAGTTAAAGGATTATATAATTAATTTAACAAAATATACTAAAGCAGGTACTTGCAACGTTAGTGAGAGGTTATCATTTCCAACTCATACATATTTGAGGAGTACCAGGACGAAACTAAAGCAAATAATTAGTTTCCTCTCAACTAAAAAGATATTTATGTGTTTTGGATATTTTTCCTTAAGAAATAATATATACTTCTTTTAATAAAACACACTTTGAAAATTCCTAGTTAAAGATTACTTTAACTGGTCAACATGAGAAACTTAAAATAGCAAGTTATTTATATACTCTTATTTATTTTTAGCAACTTCTCTACTTTTTTTGTTCCCAATTTCTCAATATGTAAGTTTTCATCCAAAGGAAGAAAATATTCTTCCTAAACTATACAAACTGCTATTACTAAATCTTAATCCAAATTGTTTCTGAACTATTCAAGTGCCTTCTGCTAGTAGTTTTAGGTTTCTTTAACCAAAGCAGTAAACACATTTCCTAGTCCAAAAAATTAATATAACTATTACGAAAGCCTGACTGCAGCCAGGCATGGTGGTTCACCCCTATAATCCCAGCACTTTGCGAGGCCAAGGCTAGAAGATTGCTTGAGGCCAGGAGTTCGAGACCAGCCTGAGCAACACAGCAAGATCCCATTCTCTACAAAAAATAGAAAAATTGGCCAGGTGTTGTGGCATGTACCTGTAGTCTCAGCTACTGGGGAGACTGAGGCAGGAGGATGGCTTGAGCCTGGGAGTTTGAGGTTGCAGTGAGCTATAATGATGCCACTGCACTCTAGCCCAGGTAACAGACAAGAACCTGCCTCAAAGAAAGAAAGGAAAGAAAGGAAGATAAGAAGACCTGATTGCTAGAACCCTAAGGATGCTGCCAATTCATGATTTGTGTTTAATCTAGGTTGGGCACGGTGGCTCACGCCTGAAATCCTAGCACTTTCGGAAGCCAAGGAGGAAGGATCGCTTGAGACCAGGAATTCAGGACCAGCCGGAGCTACATAGTGAGATCCCTGTCTCTAGAAAAAACTAGAAAAATTATATGGGTGTGGTGGAGTGAGCCTGTAATCCCAGCTACTCAGGAGACTGAGGCAAGAGGATCACTTGAGCTAAGGAGTTTGAAGTTGCAGTGAGCTCTAATGACACCACTACACTGTAGCCCAAGAGAGATTCCCCCCCCTCCAAAAAAAAGGCTGGGTGCAGTGGCTCACACCTGTAATCCTAGCATTCTGGGAGGCTGGGACAGGAGGATCTCTTGAGGTCAGGAGTTCGAGACCAGCCTGAGCGAGAGCAAGTCCCTGTCTCCACATAAAATAGAAAAATTAGCCAGGTGTCATGGTACATGCCTGTAATCCTCGCTACCTCAGGAAGCTGAGGCAGGAGGATTGCTTGGGCCCAGGAGTTTGAGGTTGCAATGTGCTATGATGACATCACTTGCACTCTAGCCAGAGTGACAGAACAAGACTCTGTCTCAAAAAGAAAAGAAAACCTAGACATAGTCCCTTTTCTTCAATCTAATACATGAGGCTATGGATACAATAAAATATGGGGTCCCTATTATAGTCAAATGGCCTATTGTGACCTTATGTTAACATAATTGTCCATAACGTCTTACAATTCTTTTTGGGGCCACACTTAGTCTTATCATTCCTTACTGCCAGGTTCCCAAAGGACCCCCAAAAGGCAGAAGCTTCTCACTATTATTCTACTCTCACCATGCCAGTCTTCCCTAGACAACGATATTCTACGCCTTTCCTGATCACAGTCAGTACATAGAAATTTAACTCTATATTCCCTTTTCTCTAAATCCTCACCTTTGTATGGTATCAGTAAGTCTATTTGATAGCTAATCTGTGCTAATATTGCCAATAAAAGACAATAGTTCAAAGTTTCTCTTCCAGAGAACTTGTGATTTAAAACAGGATATTTTAGAAAGAATTGCATAAAACACTGGAGAGATACAAATAAAGTTAGGCATTGGCAATTCTCAAATTATACCATACAGTCAACTACCTAGTCTACATATTTGTAATGCAGGGCTAATTACAATTTAATACAGTGTAAATTAAAAATTAATGTAGTCATATAACCACTAGTGAATATATGGCTGGCTAGATACATGCTTTATGGCAAATGTCAAGTAAGTGGAAACTAAAGCTGCAATTGTACAGTTTCATGTCTGTTAAATCTCTTCATCCTCAAAGTAGAGCAAATAAGCCCTTGTAGCCAATTCAGTTAAAATAGTCAGGTACTTCTTAACCTACCAAGAAAAATTACTTAGAGCACACCATACATGAAGTCCTCTCAGCATGTTTGATATTTGTGACTTAAAGTGTTTTTTCTACTTTATGTTTTCACAACAACTTGATAAATTACAAATATAATTAGATATTGCTTTTTTTCAAATTCTGGCAATCCACTTTATTTATCTCATTAACCCAAAGCATAGTCTCCTATGACTGAGATAAATTAATACCATTTTACTCAATTGACAATTAATTCTATAGTTATGAATCCAGTACATTCTTTCTGAACAACAGGACCAAGTTTAACCTGCATTAGATGGATTCTGTTACATAATAATCTCATGAAGAAACCACTTGACCAGAAATCACAAACTTGAAATCAACTAAAATGTGTTTGGGAAAAATAAAACCTCCCAAATAGGATTGCATTTTTTATATAGCTACAAATCTACAAGGGTTAAAGGCCATACCACCTAAAGCTTTTGCTTTTAAGTTTTGATTCTTCCCTGTAAGATCTGAGAAAAAAATAAAAAGTTAAAAAAGAGTGCAAGTACTGAATGAATGTAGTATTAGAAAATTGAGGAGAACTCTTGAAAACATAGTCTACAATGCTCATTCACCTAACTGCAAACCAAATTTTATTAAAAACAGTAATGCTATAAAATATCTGAAAAGGTCATTAAAATACAAAGCCTATGCCAAATCAACATTTTAGATCCCTTTAAGTCATATATTTGGCCCCATTTTTCAAACAAATTGAGGTTGGGCATGGTGGTTCATGCCTGTAATCCTAGCACTCTGGGAGGCCCAGGCAGGAGGATTGCTCAAGGTCAGGAGTTCAAGACCAGCCTGAGCAAGAGTAAGACCCCATCTCTACTAAAAATAGAAAGAAATTAGCTGGACAACTAAAAATATATAGAAAAAATTAGCCGGGCATGGTGGCGCATGCCTGTAGTCCCAGCTACTCAGGAAGCTGAGGCAGAAGGATTGCTTGAGCCCAGGAGTCTGAGGTTGCTGTTAGCTAGCCTGATGCCAGGGTACTCTAGCCCAGGCAACACAGCAAGACTCTGTTTCAAAAAAAAAAAGACAAATTGACTAAGCATTAATTAGTTAAAGTTACCTATACCTCCACTTCCCACCTCTACTGGTCCCAGAAAAGAAATACGAGGTTCAACTAAATCCTAAAAGACTGCTTCACATAAGAGCTACATTTTGCCTTGACTTTCTTTATGACCTTGGGCAAAGTCTATCAAATGAGGATTATTATCGTGATGTCTTTGTGTTCCTGTTTACTTCTGAAATTTAATCCTAATATCATACTAACAGCACTGAAGTTTTCTAAGTTGGACCTACAAAGCTGAAAGCTTTTGAGTTATAAATATCAACTGATATGCACCACTTTTTAACATTTTAATTTGGTTAGTGGAAAAAAGACAACTACAAAAGGCCCAAATTCAACACAACTGAAAAGCAAATTTTGAAAAATACCAACAGCTTCATTAATTCTCTTTATAGACAACTGATCTTCATGTTAAAAAAAAAAGAAAGAAAAGAAAAGAAAAAAAAACTAGCTTTAATTTGCCATAATCCTGCTTTTATAAGGGTAACAGCTGGATCACCAAGAAAAATTTACAACTTGGCAAAGATTGGGGAGATGGAATATAATGCAATCTACAATCTGAAAATTACGCAGATAAATCTATCATTTCAAGTCACTAATTTGTATACCCACGTTAGACAGTAATCTTGGTACTGCTTTACTAGCATTAGAAAGATAAATCCTTGCCTCGGAGGAACATCTACTAAGTACTTTTCACTTCAGGATCTCAGGGAAGTTTACGAGCAGTATCTCTTTAGGCTTCCCTGAGGTACTCTAAAATGCTTAACATCATTCACACATCCAGCCACCACTAGGGTGAGAAGTAAATAAATACGATTTACTTATGCAATTATTTACTACATAATTCTGGTCAAGAATGAAAAAGTAAACACCCATACAGGCACTTAATATCCAAAGAAAGCAGAGAATATTATGAATAATAAGATTCACTCTTAATTGACCACTATGGAAACCAGAGGCCTTCCACATGGGTTGTTCTTTACTACCACTCTTGATTTGAAAAAGTAACAATGTCAACTCGACATTTTAACGCTACCAAAGATAAACAGAACTTAGTGAAATCCCTTCTCTCAGATTCTCAAAAGGTGTTTATAAGAACTGAGATAGAGCAACGCCCCCCTGGAAGAACCCTACTAGAAAGAATGAAATACCAAATACATCAAGTGAGCCAAGGTTAGAAAAGCTGATCTTCTAACTTAAGTACCGAGAGGGACCACAGGGTTGGGGACTAGGAACGTGAGATCAGAGTGGGGGTGGGTAGCAAAGTGAAATCTAACCCCAGAAATCACAACGCAGGCCGCAGCCTAAGAGCTGAAGCTGGCGGGAAGTGAGCTCCCCTTCGGTTCCCAGGGGAAAGTCCAGAGAAGAGCGGCTCCACACAGTGGACGTACGAGGCGCCAATAGTACATGCCTACCAAGGCGCTGGAGCCGCTGGAGGACCGGGTTGAGAAGGGGAGGAGATCCCGGCAGACGGCCCTGGAAGAGGAGGAGGACTAAAATTGGGAGCAGCAGCAACGTCTGGACGAAGAGGATTACCTAACTGTGACGACAGAGAAGTGTCCTCGGGCTCCGGCGATGGTCCCGACTGCGCAATGTGTGGTGTCTTTCCCGCTTAGCCCGCAGCAGCAACAGAACCAGCTCCTTCAGCCAGTCGCCATTTCCCGCCTACCGACCTGCTGCACCGCACGGGCAGGGACCCGGATGGAAAGCGGCCTCTCCGCGCAGGCGCCCTGCTTTCCTCCTCCCCCTCCCGCCACAATTCCGCGAGGTGGGAGGGAAGGAATGCGGGCAGACACAGAGGCAACAACAACAAAAAAAACACTTTTACTTCCGTGAACACCGTTGAAGTTCCTTACGCCGGAAGAAACTCCCGAGTTTGAATTCCTGACAAAAATAGAACAGAGGGCCGTAGGACCCCATGAAGTAAGAAAGGACAAAACCTAACAGGATACGCAAGGGCCTAGGGGGATATTTGTACTTTAGGGGCCTCCGTAGCCGGCTGTGTAGTGGTCGCAGGGGGAGTAGGGAGTGAAGCGTTAGGAGTGGAGAGGCGGGGACCCGAAGGACGGTTTTTCCTCCCGCTGCTAACGGAACTGCTTAGGCCGAGCTGGGAGAGGGAGCGCGCCCTCGCCCCGGAGGCGGGGCTTAGGAGCGCGTCGCACTTCCTGGCTGCTAGGATTTAGTAACATGGGCGAGCCAGATGGGTGGAGCCGAGGGGACGGGGTGGGGCTAACGGCTTGGCGCGCTGGAGGAGGTAGTGTGTGGAGAAGGCTGGCCGATGCCGGGGGCATCACTCAAGCCTTTCCTGGGATCTCAGTGGCTCCTGAAGGTCCTCTTTCCAGCTCACTGCCTTGAGGGCATAGCAGTCGCTCTTGGATCAGTCATACAAATTCACACCGTTCGATTCCACGCAGTGTCGGAGGTAGTTCTGCAGGTTGAGAACTCGGATCTTTCAAACAAATGGGCTCCCACCTGCAAGCTTAGGTCAAAAGACAGTCAGCTCCACAAAGTGAAAATGTATCAATCCAGAGCGACCAGACCTAGTGGTTGGAAGAGCATTATCTTTTAACTAAAACGCTAAGCAGCTTTCACCATTCGATCAAGAAATATTCATTGAAAAAATACTAGATGCAAGGGATACAACAGTGAACGAGGCAGACTTGGAAACTGTCTCCCAAACTTCACAGTCTATTGAAGTGGTCACAGAAGTAAACAATTTAAATACGATGTGATAAAGTGACTACAAGGAGTGGAATGACAGGCATTGGAGGACATGAGGGTGCTGGTGAGGGGGTCTGAGATGGTTTTCATAAGATGGATGACATCTAAGTGAGAGGTAAGGGAAGAGTGTCTAGATAAAGGAAACAACAAACGAAAAAGTCCAAAGATGAAATTGTGTTGAGCGTTGGGGAAGTAGTTCTGTGCGCCAGGGAAAGAGGATTTGGGGGATAAGGGGGGAAGATGGCAAGATATGAGGCTGAGACATAAGCAGAAATAACATACCCTTGTGAATCTGATTTTCTGTTTCAAAGCATGGAGCACATAAGTGGGTTGTCTTCTGAAAACCTTATATACAACAGATCCTGTCAGAGCTCAGAGTTCATTTGCACCCTAAATCTTCCCAGTACAAAAATGCTTTGAATGTGACATTTATTGAGAGATGGTGGTATACACACCACAGAACTAGTTATAGTCCACAAAATAATACATTCCTGAAAAGCTAAATGGACATCAACTGATTATCCAGTGTGTATCATGGAAAGCAAAAGAAAGCAGTAAGTTAAATAATTACCCCCATTATTACTAAAGTTATTTTAAATGAGATAAAATTAAAAATATTTCTGGGAAACAGTTCAAAGAAGTAGTTATTTCAAACCTTCATGCTTCTAAAACGTAACTAAAATATGCCATTTACAAAATACTTTTATATGCATTTTGATTCTTCCAACAACCTTGTGAGGTAGGTAGAATAGGTGGTGTTTGTTCACATGCATACCCTTGAAGACACTGAAATTTAAAAAAAGAGAAAAGATAAAAACAGATGCCTTATTTGAAGACACAATCAGCTAGTAAATACAATCAGGTCTTAAGCCTCCATCTGCTCATTACACCACCTCCTCTGGCAATGTTGTTATCATTGTTAAGTTTAGAAAGGTTGCTGGTAGTAAGACTAAATCCTTTTCCAATTTATTGAACATTTTAACACCATTTTTTTCACAAAGGATAATTGTTGCATTCTGTTTTTCACCTTAGCTATCATTTACAGCCCATGGTCTTTTTCTACTAGTCTCTTTTCTGCAGTATCTAAATGAATTGTTGTGAAGCTCAAATTAGATTCTGAAAGCACTTGGCAAGGTGCTTACCTTGCTCCTTAAATGGTGGTTGTTAATGTCTTTAAGTTTCAATAACCTTTGTTAGGTTGGAAACTTACTAGGTGTTCTTGGAGGGTTGGAGAAAGAATTCTCACACAGTTTAGGATATAAAGTTTATTTATTTTCCTGAGAAAGAAAGAATGAGAGAGAGAAGGAGAGAGTGGCCATGGCACTCAGAGAAAGGAGTGAAAATGCCAGGCCATTGAGGAAAAGCTGCTGTGTTTTAAAGGGTAAAGATGGCTTTTTCCTCTGCTTTCGCAGACTGATAACAGGAACAGCTGCAGAGCGGTGGTGTTTGCTTTTGCTATTTTTTTTTTTTTTTCTTTTCTCTTTGAAGCCAGTTTATCTGAGTCCTTGAAATGTGTTTCTTGCAGGAACTGAGGCAGAGAGTTGGAGCAGGGAATTCACACCCCTACCGTCTGCTTAAGGCTTTTCAAGGCTGAGAAAATGAAGTCTTAGAGATAATGAGTTAGGCCACAGGTGTTTTAATTAAACAAAACAAAGGGAGTAGTTGTGAGGTTGTGTTTTTTTCCAAAGGGGGACTTATGTGCTGTGAGTTTATTTTTCTTACTTTCTGTTTGATAGTTTATTTTCCTCTATTACATAGGTCATTAGTAAGACCACCTTTCAACCTTATCCAAAATTTTAGAATAAAATAAAGACCTAAAAATATGAACTGTTAAAAACTGGGAAGTAGATGCAAATCAGTGGCCATGGGAAAAATATAATGCAAAAAAAAACTAGTAGCAGGTATTTTTGCATGCTTTTTTTCATTTTTCTTTTCTTTTCTTCTTTTTTTAAGAGTTGAAGCCTCACTATGTTGTCCAGGCTAGACTTACACTCCTGGGCTCAAGCAATCCTCTCACCTCAGCCTCCCAAGTAGTTGGGACTACATACATGTACACACACACCACTGCACCTATCTTGCATGTTCAATTTAAACTATTTAAAACTACTCCTGTATGAAAACACTAATGAAATAGGATGTTCATTAAATAATGTAATAGTATCTCAGATCTTCAGTAGTCTTTCAGTAGGTCCCTAATTCAGAATATATGGAATTTATTTACCTTTTACCTGAAATATAAGGTATATGTACTTCACAATCTATTCTTATATTCTCTCTCTAGGATGTATATTATATCTTTATCACTCTCTTTATGGCAACTCACTAAGGCAGCAATATTCATATTAAATATTGTAAAATCATATATTATCAAAAATATATCAAAACTGTCATTTTGTTCCAATATTGCACTTATTGATGGCAATGGTCATCTGAATCTTTACATAGTCAAAACTAAACTCTTACTTTTCTCTCAGACCTGCTTCTCCCTTAGTGTTCTTCACCTTACTGAATGCAATTTTTCCTTCTCATACCCAAGGTCCAATTGGAAAGTACAATAAACTAAACTTTCAAAATACATCCTGAATCTAAACACTTGTCATCACCTCAGCTACATCCCTAGTTCGAGACCATCATCTTTCACTTGTAATACTATAACAACTTTTATAGTCTTCTTGCTTCACTCTTGAACCCCTTTAGTCTTTTCAACACAGCAGCCAGTGATGATTTTAAATTTTTAAAATTTTCCATCACCCCCATAAATCTAAAGTCTTCACTGAGACATGGAAGGCTCTTCATTAGCTGACTCAGCTACCTCACTGACCACATTGCCTACCTCTTTCTTACTGTACTCTAGTCATACTGGCCAACTAACTATTGTTTGAGAAAATGCATTCTTGCAACAAAGACTTTGTATTTCTTGGCCGGGCGCGGTGGCTCACGCCTGTAATCCTAGCACTCTGGGAGGCTGAGGCAGGTGGATTGTTTGAGCTCAGGAGTTCAAGACCAGCCTGAGCAAGAGCAAGACCCCGTCTCTACCAAAAATAGAAAGAAATTAATTGGACAGCTAAAAATATATAGAAAAAATTAGCCGGGCATGGTGGCGCATGCCTGTAGTCC
>CAUYSK010027294.1:0-141926 GCA_963575035.1 Avahi laniger | reverse complement strand
TATTTTTAGCTGTCCAATTAATTTCTTTCTATTTTTTGGTAGAGACGGGGTCTCGCTCTTGCTCAGGCTGGTCTCGAACTCCTGAGCTCAGAACGATCCGCCCGCCTCGGCCTCCCAGAGTGCTAGGATTACAGGCGTGAGCCACAGTGCCCGGCCTGGCTTCCTTTTTAAACAACATTTTTCAGGCATTTCTCTGTTTTAACAAGATGCTCCAGCCCCTTGTTTATCTTCTGAGCCACCATCTCCACAGTCCAGTCCCAGATGTGGAGGATAAGAGTGCCTTTTCCTTTCAATTCCCAAAGAGCTTCACTGAGTAGGATATTATTGTTATTTTTTAAATTATTATAGGCACATAATAGTTGTATATCTTTACAGGGTAACATGTGCCATTTTGATACAGGTGTACAATGTGAACTAATCTAATCAGAGTAGGGGTATCCGTCACCTCAGGCATTTATCATTTCTTTCTGTTAGGAACATTCTATTTCCATTCTTAGTTATTTTAAAGTATACCTTAACTTACTGTTGATTATAATCACTTTGTTGTGCTATCAAATATTGTTCATTACAACTAAATAACTAACTATATTTTTGAACCCATTAACCATTCCCACTTTATCCCTTTCTCCCCACTACTCTTCCCAGCCTCTGGTAACCATAATTTTACTTTCTGTCTCCATGAGATCAATTGTTTTTAATATTTAGCTCCCACATATGAGTGAGAACATGTGAGATTTTTCTTCTGGGCTTGGCTTATTTCACTTAACATAATGTTCTCCAGTTCTATCATGTCGTTGCAAATGCAGGATTTCATTCTTTTTTATGGGCTGAAGCATTTCCCTAATGTTTTCTTTCAGATGTTTCATAGTTTCAGGTCTTATATTTAAGTCTTTAATCCATTTTGATTTGATTTTTGTGTATGGCAAGAGATATGGGTCTACTTTCATTCTTCTGCATATGGATATCCAATTTTCCCAGCACCATTTATTGAAGAGACTATCCTTTCCATACTGTATGTTTTTGGCAACTTTGTTGAAGAGAAGTTCAGAATAGATGTGTGGATTTATTTCTGGGTTCTCTATTCTACTCCATTGGTCTACATGTCTGTTTTTATGCCAGTACCATGCTGTTTTTGCTACTACAGATCTGTAGTATAACTTGAAATCAAGTAGTGTGATTCCTCCAGTTTTGTTCTTTTTTGCTCAGCATGGCTTCAACTATTCTGGATCTTTTGTGATTCCATATAAATTTTAGGATTTTTTTCTATTTCTGTGAAGAATGTCATTGGTATTTTGATGGGGATTGCATTGAATCAGTAGATTGCTTTGGATAGTATGGACATTTTAACAATATTGATTCTTCCAATCCATGAGCATGAAATATCTTTCCATTTTTTTGTGTGCTCTTCAATTTCTGTCATCAAAGTTTTATAGTTTTCCTTATAGAGATCTTTCACTTTTTTAGTTTATTCCTAGGTATTTTGTTAATATTTTATTTATAGCTATTATAAATAGGATTACTTTTAAATTTCTTTTTCAGATTGTTTACTGTTAGTATATAGAATGCTACTGATTTTTGTATGTTGATTTTGTATCCTGAAATTTTATTGAATTTTTTTATCAGTTCTAATAGTTTTTTTGTGGAGTCTAGGTTTCTCTAGAGGTAAGATCATATCATTTGCAAACAAGGATAATTTGACTTCCTCTTTTCCAATTTGGATGCCCTTTATTTCTTTCTCTTGTATGATTGCTCTATCTAGGTCTTCCAGTACTACCTGAATAACAATGGTGAAAGTGGGCATTCTTGTCCTGTTCCAGATCTTAGAGGAAAGGCTTTCAGTTTTTCCCCATTCAGTAGGATACTAGCTATGGGTCTGTCATATATGACTTTTATTATGTTGAGGTAAATTCCTTCTAAACTCAGTTTTTTGAGAGGTTTTTTTTATCATGAAAGGTGGTTAAATTTTATCAAATGCTTTTTTGGCATCAGTTGAAATGACCATGGTTTTTGCCCTTTGTTCTGTTGATATGATGTATCCCATTGATTGATTTACATATGTTGAACCATCCTTGCATCCATGGCATGAATCCCACTTGATCATGATGAATAATCTTTTTAATGTGTTGTTGAATTTGATTTGCTGGTATTTTATTGAGGATTTTTACATCTATGCTCTTCAGAGACATTGGCCTATAATTTTCTTTTTTGTTATGTCTTTGTTTGGTTTTGGTATCAGGGTGATACAAGCCTTGTCGAATGAGTTTAGGAGTATTCACTCCTCCTTGATTTTTTGTAACAGTTTAAGTAGGATTGGTATTAGTTCTTTGAATGCTTGGGTAGAATTCAACAGTGAAGCCATCAGGTCCTGGGATTTTCTTTTATGGGAAACTTTTTGTTACTGCTTTTATCTTGTTGCTTGTTATTGGCTTATTCAGGTCTTGGGTTTCTTCCTGGTTCAATGTTGGTAGGTTGTATGTGTCTAGGAATTTAATCCATCTTCTAGTTTTTCCAATTATATGGTATATAATTGCTCACAACAGTCTCTAATGATCCTCTGGATTTCTGCAGTGTCAGTTGTAATGTCTCCTTTTTCATCTGTGATTTTATTTATTTGGGTCTTCTCTATTATTTTCTTAGTCTGGCTAAAATGTGTCAATGTTGTTTATCTTTTCAAAAAACTAACTTTTTATTTTGTTGATTTTTTTGTTTCAATTTCATTTATTTCTACTTCTATCTTCATCATTACTTTCTTCTACTAATTCTGGGTTTGGTTTGTCATAGTTTTCCTCCTTTGAGATGCATCATTAGGTTGTTTATTTGAAGCTTTTCTACTTTTTTGATATAGGCACTTAATGCTGTAAATTTTCCTCTTATTACTGCTTTTTCTGTATCTCTTAGGTTTTGATATGTTGTGTTTTTACTTTCATTTGAGAAATTTTAAAATTTCTTTCTTAATCTTTTCATTGACCCACTGTTCATTCAGGAACATATTGTTTAATTTCCACATTTTGTATATTTTCTAATATTCATTTATTATTGATTTCTAGTTTCAGTCAATTGTGGTCAGAGAAAATACTTGGTATGATTTCAATTTTATTGAATTTTTTAAGACTTGTTTTGTGGCCTAACATTTGGTCTATCCTTGAGAATTATCCATGAGCTGAGGAAAAGAACATGTATTCTGCAGCTGTTGGATGAAACATTTTATAAATATCTATTAGGTCCCTTTGGTCTATATTGTAGATTATGACCAGTGTTTCTTTGCTGATTTTCTGTCTGTATGATCTGTCCAATGTTGAAAGTGGAGTGTTCGGATCTCCAACCATTATTATGTCAGGCTCTATCTCTCTCTTTAGCTCTGATAACATTTGCTTTATATATCTGAATGCTCCAGTGTTAGGTGCATAAATATTTAGAATTATTATATCCTCTTGCTGAAGTAACTCCTTTATCATTATACAATGACATTCTTTATCTCTTTTTACAATTTTTGTCTTGATATCTATTTTATCTGATATAAGTATAGCTATTCCTGCTCTTTTTTGGTTTCCATCTGCATGGAATATCTTTTTCATCCCTTTATTTTCAGTCTATGTGTGTCTTTATAGATGAAGTGTGTTTCTTGCAGACAACATATAGTTGGTTCTTGTTTCTTTAATCCATTCAGCCACTCTATTTCTTTGTAGAGTTTAGTGCATTCCTATTCGATGTTATTATTGATAGGTAAGGACTTATGCCTGTCATGTTGTTATTTGATTTCCAGTTGTTTCTTTCTTTTCCTTCTTTCTTTCTTTTTCTTTCTTTCTCCCTTTCTTTCTTTCTTCCTTCCTTCCTTCTTGTCTTCCTTTGTTAAAAATTTTCTCTGCTGATGTGTTTTAATTTCTTGTTTTTTATTTTTTGTGTATCTGCTATAGGTTTTTTGATTTGAGGTTACCAGGAGGCTTGTAAAAAAATTTTATAGCCAATTATTTTAAACATATAACAACTCTGCTAACAAACAAAAAAGCAAAGAGAAATCTAACAGAAATCCTACCCTTTAACTCCATTCCCACTGCTTTTTAGCTTCTTGTTGTTTCTGTCTGTGTCTTTTTATACTATCTATCACTCAAAAAGTTGTTGTAGTTGTTTTTGATAGGTTTGTCTTTTAGTCTTCCTACTCAAGATATAAGTGGTTTATATACCACATATACAGCAATATCCTATATTTGTATACTTATCACTACCAGTGAATTGTATACCTTCAGCTGATTTCCTATCGTTCATTAATGTCGTTTTCTTTCAGATTGAAGAATTCCTTGTAGCATTTCTTGCAGGACATGTCTGGTGTTGATGAAATCCCTCAGCTTTTGTCTGTCTGGGAAAGTCTTTATTACTACTTCATGTCTGAAGGATGTTTTTGCAAGAGATAGTATTCCAGGGTTAAGGTTTTTTCCTTCAGCATTTTGAATATATCATGCCACTCTCTCCTGGCCTGTAAGGTTTCTACTGCGAAGTCTGTTGCCAGATGTATTGGAGCTCTTTATATTTTTTTTTCTTTTTTCTTATTTCCCTTAGGACCTTTTCTTTATCCATGACCTCTGGAAGCTTCATTATTAAATTCCTTGAGATAGCCTTGTTTGGATTAAATTTGTTTGGTGTTCTATTACCTTCTTATACCTGAATAGTGATATCTTTCTCTAGGTTTGGAAAGTTCTCTCTTATTATTTCTTTGAGTAATCTTTCTATGCTAATCTCTCTCTCTCTACCTCCTCTTTAAGGTCAATAACTCTTAGATTTGTCCTTTTCAGGCTATTTTCTATATCTTATAGGCATGCTTCATCCTTTTTTATTCTTTTTTCTCTTCTGAATGTGTATGTTTAAATAGTCTGTCTTCAAGTTCTCTAATTCTTTCTTATGCTTGGTTAATTCTACCGTTGAGAGATTCTGATGCATTTCTCAGTTTGTCAATTGAATTCTTAAGCTCCAGAATTTCTGCTTTATTTTTTTAATTATTTCAATATCTTTGTTAAATTTCCCTAATAGTCTTCTGAATTCCTTCTCTGTGTTGTCTTGAAGTTCATTGAGCTTCTTCAGGAAAGCTATTTTAAATTCTTTGTCTGAAAGGTCATATATCTCCATCACTCCAGGATCGCTCACTGGTACCTTATTTAGTTCATTTGGTGAGGTCATGTCTTCCTGGATGTTCTTGATACCTGTGGATGTTTGTTGATGTCTGGGCATGGGAGAGTTAGGTGTTTATTTTAATCTTCACAGTCTGGGCTTGTTTAAACCCATCCTTCTTGAGGAGGCTTTCCAGATATTCAAAGGGAATAAAGTGTTGTGATCTAAGTCTTTGGTCACTGCAGCTATATCGGCACTGGGTGTGCTTCAAGCCCAGTAATGCTGTGACCTTGCAGATTCCTGGTGGTACCACCTTGGTGGAGTTGAGTAAGATACAGAATTCCTTGGATTGCAAAGTAAAGTCTCTCATTCTCTTCCCTCCCTTTCTGCGCTAGGATGCTGGAGTTGGGGGAGGAGTGATGTGGGCACTTGTCATGGCCACCTCTGCCAGGTCACACTGGATGCCAGCCCATTCTCACCCAAAGCCCATGGTGACAGTTGTCTGGCTACCTCTGATGTTTATTGAAAGCCCAGGGGCTCTTTACTTAGAAGGTGGTGAATCCTGCCAGGACTGGGTCCTTTCCTTCAGGGCAGCATATTTCTTTCTGGCCCAGGGTGGGTCCAGAAATGCCATCCAGGAGATAGGGTCTGGACTCAGAGGCTTCAGGAGTCTGCTTGGTACTTTATTTACTGTGGCTGAGCTGGTACTCAAGTTGCAAAACAAAGTCTTCTGAACTCTTCCCTTTACTTTCCTC
Organism: Avahi laniger; assembly: GCA_963575035.1. NCBI lineage: Eukaryota > Metazoa > Chordata > Mammalia > Primates > Indriidae > Avahi > Avahi laniger. The sequence continues at coordinate 136,071 of CAUYSK010027294.1, read as the reverse complement.
AAGTGGAAGAAGACTCCCCGAGTCGTGCTGCCTGTAGTTAGGAGAGGGGTAACAAAGGCACTGGCTTGGCCTCCATCACTGGTGTCTCACTGGGTCATGTGCACCTCAAGACCACCGGCTCTGAGCCAACATAGCCACAGGAATTGCCCGAGGACTGCAGCCTTTGTGGCCTGTTTTATGAATTTAATCCAGGCCTCAGGCTGCTTTTTGTCAGCTGGTGGTGGGGCTAGCCAAAACTTGGGTTTTGGGGTAGAGGATTTCCCTCTGGCTTGGCTAGTCTAAATGCTCCCTCTGTGGGCACTGACAGAATTATGCCCTGTGCTGTGTTCCGCTGTGTCATGGTGGCCCTGAGTTTCAATGCAAAGTCCCACAAACATTTCACTCTCCCTCCCCTGGGCACACAGATTCTTTCTCTACTTGGCATGCTGGCAGGGCACTGCTGGGGGATGGGAGAGGGATGGTGTAGGCAATGCAAGATTGTCTTTTCTGCCCTCTTCAGTGCCTCTCTCCTTGATATAATGTTAAAACGAGATGGTATGATTGCTCACCTGATTTCTGTTCTTCTGAAGGTGCTTGCTTGCATGGATAGTTGTTGATTTTGGTGTTCGTGTAGAAGGACAATCACTGGAGCTTTCTCTTTGGCCATCTTGTTCCACCCCTAATCTATGATTATTGATATGGCTTTAAATCTATCATCTTGTTATTTGTTCCACTTTTTCTGTCTTCTTTGGAATTTATTGAGTAGTTTGTATGATTCCACCTCATCTCCTTTGTTTCCTTATGTGATCATTCTTTTTTTTTTTAGTACTTTCTTTAGACTTTATAGATAATCTCTAACTTATCACAGTCTACCTTCAAATAAATTATACCACTTCAGATGCAGCATAAAAATCTTACAACTGTGTACTTTTATTTCCTCCCTCTTGGTCTTTGTACTATTGTTGTGATACATTTTACTTCCACAAGTTATAAACCTCACAATACTGTTATTATTTTTTCTTTTAGTCAGCTATCTTTCAAAGAGATTCTTTAATTAATAAAAATAGTCTTTTATAGTTATCCATTTTTTGTGCTCTTCATTTGTGTGTATCAAAATTTTTATCTTATGTCATTTTCCTTCTCCCTGAAATACATCATTTAACATTTTTTTGTAGTGCAGGTATGCTAGAGATGACTTCTTTCAACTTTTGCAATTCCAAGAAAGCCTCCATTTTTCATGCATTTTTGTGATATATTTTTGCACAGAATAGAATTCTAGTTTGACATTTTCTTTCAATACTTTAATAGACGTTTCTCCATTGTCTTTTGACTTGCCTTGTTTTCAAGAAGGCTGCTGTTATTTTTATATTATCCTTTGTACATAATTTGTCTTTTTACTCTGTCTACTTTTAAGATTTTTCTCTATATCACGACTTTAAAGCAATTTGATTAGTATATTCCTTGGTGTCATTTTCTTCATGTGCTTCTTGTGATTGGGGGGTTTACTGAGCTTCTTGGATCATGGGTTTGTAATTTAAATAAATTTGGAATTTTTCAGTCATTTTTTCGAATATTTGTAATTAATTAATTTGATAATAAAACTCTGTCACCCAGGCTAGAGTGCCATGGCACCAGACTAGCTCGCAGCAACCTCCTACTTCAGCTTCCCAAGTACCTGGGACTACAGGTGAGCATCACCACACCTGGCTAATTTTTTCTGCTTTTTAGTAGAGTTGGAATCTTGCTGTTGCTCAGGCTGGTCTCAAACTCCTGAGCTCAAGAGATCCTCCCACCTCAGCCTCCCAGAGTGCTAGGATTTCAGGCATGAGCCACCATGCCCAGCCTCAAATATTTTTTAATCCCCCACCCTAAACCTCAGGAACTCTGATTACATGTATATTAGACCAGATAAAGTTGTCCCACAACTCACTGATGCCCCAGGGTGTGTCTGAGAGACTGTTTGCTAAAGAGAGCATCATGTGTACAAGGGAGCTAGATGCTATTCACCAGGACAATGGGAGAAAGATCCCCAAAATTTCAGAGATTTTTGAGGCTGTCCCTCCTATCACAGGCCTAGAACTCTAGGAGGGCAGGATGGTTTGGGGGGACAGGCCTGGGGTGCCCTCTATGGGCTTACTACCCAGAGGTGCCTTGGAATTCTGTTCTCCAAATTTTGGCACAGCGCTCCTCAGCTGCCCCAGCTGCGGCTCAAGTGGGCCCAGGTGCAGCTTCAGCTGCTGTTCTGGAGGGTACAAGCAGTAAGCCTTGGCAGCATCCACATGGTGCCAACTCGGCAGGCATGCAGAGAGCATGAGCTATCCAGTCACGGTGGCTTCCACCTAGATTTCAAAGGATGCGTCAAACACCCTGGGGGCCCAGACAGAGACTTATCGCTGGTGGGTGGAGCCACCACAGAGAGTCCCCACTAAGGCAATGCCGAAGGGAAATGTGGGGTCAGAGCTTCTGCAGAAAGTCCACACAAGGGCTGGAATTGCCTAAGTAGAGTTGCAGGGGTAGGGCCACCACTGTGATGCTAGAATTATAGAGCTACCAGTGTGCAATCTCAGGTTAGGAGAGCTGCAGTCATGAGACTCCACCTCAAGAGAGCTACTGCATGGCCTAAGCCCAGCAAAGCTATGGGGGCAGGGCTGCCCAAGGCCTTGGGGGTCCAGCCCCCACACTAATGTGCTCAGGATGCAGATGGGAAACTGGAGTATAAAACAGAGGGAGACTTTACTTTTGTATTTGATACCACGTGCATGCATTACCTATTCAAAAAGTAAATAAAATAATTTTAAAAATTCATATATTAGTATGGTTCATTTTTCACAATTAATGCACCAATATCAATAATAACTACTCATTAAAGTCCATACTTTATTTCAACTTCCTAAATTTTTATTAATGTCCTTTTTCTGTTCCAGGAACCTACTCAGGATCCCACATGACATTTAGTTTTCACGTCTCTTCAGGATCTTCTTGGCTGTGACAGTATCTCAGACTTTCACTGTTTTTGATGACCTTGAGTTTTGATGAGTACCTGCTAGGTATTTTGCAGGATGTCCCTCAAATGCGGTTTGTCTGATGTTTTTCTTATGATTAGACTGGGTTATGGGTTTTTGGGAGGAAGACTACAGAGGTAAAGTGCCATTCTTACTACATCATGTCAAGGATACATACTATCAACATTACTTCTAACCGTTGATGTTGACCTTGATCATCCAGTTGAGGTTGTCCATGTCAGGTTTATCCACTGTAAAGTTACTCTTTTTTTTCCATTCCATACTCTACCATTAGGAAGAGTCACTATGTGCATCCCAACATAAGGAGTGGGGAGCCATGCTCCACCTCCTTGAGGGCAGAGTATCTTTATAAATTATTTGGAATTCTTTTGAACAGCAAATTTGTCTATTCTCCACTATTTCTCTATGCAGTATGATTTAAATCTATATATGTCATATACATATCAATATATATCAACATATTTATATCTATGTATATCAGTATGGACTCAAAGATATTTATTTTGTACTTTGGGCTCTAATATACTACTACATTATTTTGTTGCTCAAATTGTTCCAGCTTTGGCCATTGGAAGCTCTTAAAGTTGGCTCCTATCCCTTTGTCCCAAAGCCCATCATTGTGGCTTTTTGTTTTTTTTTTTTAAAAAAAACCATTTTCTTACTTTGAGGCACTCTGAGATGCTCTAGGCTCATCTGTGTATTTTCTGCCCCCGTCCTAGATCCAGCCATTTCTCCAAGGAGCCCTAGTTCCTTCTACTGGAGAATGATATTAGAAGCCAAGATTTGGGCACAAGGTATACTCATTGCTACAGGGGCATTGTTGCTTCTGGACCTTCTCAGCAGAGAGCAAGGAAATGTATGTGTGTACAATAATCTGAATATATGCACATTTATATTAATATTTCTATATGTAGCCGTCTGTATGTATAGTAAGCTAAACATGAAATCTTACTGATGTCTGCCATTCTGATCTATTACCATGTGGATCATTCTAGCCTCCATACCTTGCTTATTTATAACCTCTCACTCCCCAGTAAGAAACCTGGCTCCCACCACCCACAACCATTTACTGAATTGTTCATTTCCACTATACATATCTAGTGGTTTCATAATTGATAACCCATACCCCCATGGGAAATAACTTTATCGATTACAGTTCAGTGCTTATACACAATTCCTTTTGTCTTTAGTTTTACAGACTCCACTCATTTCCAAAATTATGTAGGTCAGCATCTCTTTCTACCACCTCCTTCAGTGAGGTTTTTTCATACATTTGTAACACAGATTGTTTTGTCACGTTTTGCACCCCATTCTGGGATCCCCCAATGTCCTAAGTGATATTTTTTTAAAAAAACCTCATGCACTAACGTTCACTTTTTATGTAAATTTCTATGAAGTTTTGACAAATGCATAGTGTCATGTATCTATTATTATCATACAGACTAGCTTTAATCCTAAAAAATTCTCTGTGCTTCACCTATTCAACCTTTTCTCACACCCAAACCCTGGCAACCACTGATCTTACACTGTTTCTATATTTTGTCTTTGTCAGAATGTCATATAATTGGGTGGTAGCCTTTGCAGACTGGCTTCTGTCTCTTAGCAATATACATTTAATATACACACATAAACACACACATATATAATTTTATTTATTTTAGAGACAGGGTCTTGCTCTGTTTCCCAGGCTGGAGTGCAGTGGCATGATCATAGCTCACTGCAGCCTCGAACTCATGGGCTCAAGTGATCCCCTTGCCTCAGCCTCCGAGGTAGCTGGGAGTATAGGAGTGTGCCACCACACTTGGCTAATTTTTAATTTCTTTTTTTTTTTTAGAGACTGGGTCTTGCTATATTGCCCAGGGTGGTCTTGAACTCCTGGTCTCAAGTGATCTTCCTGCCTTGACTTCCCAAAGTGCTGGGATTATAGGCGTGAGCCACTGTACCTGGGCCCCATATATTTTTGGTGATTGATAGCTTATTTCTTCTTATTACTGAATAATATTTCATTGTATGAAAGTACCAGTTTGCTTATCCATTCACCTATTGATGGCACCTTGGATGTTTCCAGTTTTTGGCAGTTATGAGTAAAGCTGCAATAAACATTTGAATGTAGAGTTTTCAGTGCACATAATTTTCAAGTCAGTTGGGTAAATACGTAAGAGCATGATTGCTAGATTGTTTTGTAAGATTGTTTAGCTTTCCACTCAATTTTTAAAATTATTTTACTTACTTTTTGAATAGGTAATGCATGCATGCACATGGTATCAAATGCAAACGTAAGCGTTCTTCGTATTTTATATGCCAGTTTCCCTTGATTTTCCCTCTTCAGAGGCATGTCTGTTGTATTTCTTGCAATACTTTTAGGTGCCAGAGAAAATTATTCAAAACTTTGAAATTTAGCAAGAAAATGGCTGCATGTCTTTTCAAAGTCATATTGAGGTGTTATGAACAGGCTCCTCCATGGATTCACTAATTTTCTAGGGCAGTGGTTCTCAGAGTGTAGTATGTGGTCCTTGGGGGGTCTCCAAGGCCAAAATAACAATAGTATTAGTAGTCTGTTACTTGTTTTACTATGTTGACATTTGCAATAACGGTACAATAATAATGGCGGGTAAAAGTGCAGGTGTCTTAGCAGGAATCAAGGCAGTAGCACTACACCAGTTTGCTAGGGCTGCTGTCACAAAGTACCACAAATGTGGGAGGCTTAAACAACACACATTTATTCTTTCACAGTTCTGGAGGCCAGAAGTCCAAAATCAAGATGTTAGTATCTGGTGAGGATTCTTTTCCCAGCTTGCAGCAATTTCATGTGTCATCGCATGGCCTTTCTTCTGTGTGTGCACAGAACAAGATCACTAGTGTCTCTTCCTGTCTGTCATAAGGATACCAGTTCTATTAGGTTAGGGACCCCCTTAATTACCTTCTAAAGGCCCTCCTAATCACCAGTGTGACTCCGAATATAGTCACATTGGGGATTATGGCTTCAGTTTATGAATTTTGTAGGGGGCACATTCAGTCCATAAAAGGTACCAGACTCTACTAGTAGGCATCGTATTCTTCACTGCTTTCCATTTATAGTTTAAAAATTGCCAGTTTCATTTAATAATGCTTCTGTGTTAAAATTATTAATTTTATTAAATTTTGACACTTGAAAACAAGTCTTTTTAATATTCTGTGTGATTAACACAAAAGTATGCATTGGAGGACAATGGTTACTTGCAAAGCACTTGGGCAATTAAGTTGTCAGTAGAGTGAGCTGAACCTCTTTTCATGAAGTACCATTTTTACTTGAATGACAGAATGAAGTGAGCCTGTTACCTCAAGGAAAACAATTGATAGTATCTATTGTCAATAATAAAGTTCACATTTTTAAGCTAAAATTAGAATTTTTTAAAAAACCCATATCCTGCCTCCATAAGCTTGTCAGCTTCTCAATAATTAAAGACTTCTCTGATGAGTTTAGTGGTGATTCTAACAAATGTGATTTTTAAAATATTATTTAATGAAATGAATGAACATTTGGAAAGAGCTTCGTAACAAACACAGTGGACCAACATTTTCAAATGACTACCACATGATGGTACAAAATCATGTATTTATATAAAGATCTATTCAAAGTGCATGGTAGAGCAATAAATATTAATACAACAGAGTAGGAAAAATTTATTGATATGGTTTTAGATTCCATATTGCAAGTAACCTTTAAGAAACTACCACTTGCAGAATTTTAATGTAGTTTTAAAGACAAATACCCAAATGTATTTGAAATGACAAAACAGGCCTCTCATTTGTAACTACCTATCTGTATGAGATTGCATTTTTTTCATATATATATTTCGATTAAAACATGTTGCAATGCAGTGAATGCAGAAGCAGATCTGAGAATCTCACTGTCTTCTACAAAGCCAGATATTGAAGAGATTTACAAAAATGTACAAGTATGCTACTCTTCTCACCAAACTTTTTCTTTTCTTTTTTTTTTTTTTTGAGACAGAGTCTCACTCTGTTGCTTGGGCTAGAGTGCTGTGGCGTCAGCCTAGCTCACAGCATCCTCAGACTCCTGGGCTCAAGTGATCCTCTCCTGCCTCAGCCTCCCCAATAGCTGGGCTGACTAAACTTTCATTGCTTTGAAGTACATTTTTTCATAAAAGTATGTTAATATGTAATGTATTTTATAGTTATTTAAAAATGAATAAATATTTTTAACATTTTCTAAGTTTTAATTCCTAATATGGTAAATACTGATAAGCATAACTCATATAAACAAAAGTTCTTTGCAGTCAACAACTTTTAAGAGCATTAATAGTTCCTAAATCGAAAAAGTTTGAGAACCACTGTTCTAGCGTAATTTACCCGAGTTTGATTTTATTTACAATTCGTTATAGCCCTTACACCATGACGATATGTTAACTTGTCTATTTTAGTCCAGTAGAAGTTCAAATCATTTCTATCCACTAGAAAAGATAACCTATGGTTTTATCATCTTGCAACACATCAGCGGGCTTTGTATCCGACCTAACAATCTTATGCTAATGTTTTCTCAAAATGTTTACAAATACCCAGTTCCTCAAAATACTCTTTGAACCAGCTTTACCATAGCACTGGTTCCTTCATAAATTAATTTGTTGAATAAATCTTGGACATGTGTTCATTATATATTTGTACAGCTGTCACATTTTTAACTTTTTCAAGATTATACTTTGACAGATACTAATGACACGTATATATGATGTGTATATGTGGGTATGTACTATATACACACAGGAGTACATACTTTACAAGGATGGCATAGTAGATTCCCTATTGCACCCAGCTCTTTCCACTTAATATGCGTTTTTTTCCTTCTCCTTTTATTGTTACCTTGAATTTCTTCTGATGCAATGCCTTGAGTTTCACTCACAACTCTGTTATTAATAAGAAATCCAGGCCGGGCACGGTGGCTCACGCCAGTAATCCTAGCTCTCTGGAAGGCAGCAGTATTGCTTGAGCTTAAGAGTTCCAGCAAGAGCGAGACTCGCCTCTACTGAAAGGAGAAAAATTAGCCGGGCATCCTGGCGGGCGCCCATAGTGCCAGCTAGTCTCAGGTACTCAGGGGGCTGAGACAAGATCGCTTGAGCCCAGGAGTTTGAGCGAGCTACCATGACGCCACTGCACTGTATCCAGGGTAACCGAGCAAGACTCTGTCTCAAAAAAAAAAAAAAATCCATACAACCCACACACGCATTTTCCCTTGCTTCCCCTACTAACGAAAAGCTCACCGCTGCCCCCAGCTTTTATTACTGGCTCAGAGTACCCAGAAACAAGCAAAGATCCATACACCACGTGACAAACCCCGAGCACCACGTGACGCTTCCTTCACAACAATTCTTCCGCCCGCTTCAAACAAGGCGTTCAGATGTGCCCAGCACAGCAGCCGCGGGACTCCTTGCGCGTAGGAACCACGTTTGCGGCCCATGTTGGTCTCGTTTAGCGAGGGCCGCCAGAGGATAAAGCCCAGTGGATCAGCAGAGTCGGGGGAAAGCAGCACCGGGCCCCTGGGCCCTACTTAGAAGGACCGGAAGTTCCGCGGCCGAGCGGACCGGCGGAGCCGTTAGTCGCGCACGCCGGAAGTGGCCCGTAGGCCGGTCTGAGGCGGCGCCTGCAGTGTGCATCGTCCCCTGGGCAGGCGGCGACATGGAGCCTGGGGCAGCCGAGCTGTATGACCAGGCCTTGCTGGGCATCCTGCAGCACGTGGGCAATGTCCAGGACTTCCTGCGCGTGCTCTTCGGCTTCCTCTACCGCAAGACTGATTTCTATCGCCTGCTGCGCCACCCATCGGACCGCATGGGCTTCCCGCCTGGGGCCGCACAGGCCCTAGTACTGCAGGTGAGGCGGGCGGGCCTGCGGTCTGGGAAACCGCCGCCCCGGCGCCTGCCCCTACTCCCTGTCCCCGCATGGCTGCTCCTCCAAGCTTTCCCAGCCCATTTTCTCCTTTACCTGGGGCCCTGGGGTTGAGCCTGTGAGAATGGCTTTAGTAATCTGAAGCGCAGATCGCGTATCAGGTTATTCTGCTGAGGCAGCAGCCAGGGCCTGCCTAGGACGTCCTGAGGTGTCACAAGCAGCCAGCCAGCTGTTGAGGGCCCTGCTCAGCATCGCGCACAGCCTCACGGTGCTGTGGGCTCCTCGTCAGGAAGTGAAATCCGTGCAGGCCAAGTGGGAGGAAGGATATTTACAACCACAGAAACCTATATCGCCCTGAACTTCCGAACACTCTGGAGGTGGCAGGGATGACGGTGGCTTTGTGTTACAAATCAGTAGGTGTGGCCGCTTGTTTGAAATGTGACTTCCCAGGTCGAAAACGATCACTGTAGTGATTATTAAGTTTTCAGTTGGACTTAAATATAACCCAGGTTAGATATATTGTATGTTTGAAGTGCTGTTAGTACTCATTCAGTGAAGTCGCACTTCCGAATGTATTGTAATAGTAAGCAAGCTTTTACTGAATGTAGTTACACTGTCAGCTGCTACAGGCACTGGTGGTGTGGGTGTTTAAGTAATGGTCTCTCTCTCCTTGTAACACTTATAGTTAAGGAGAGAAAACACGGAAAGTAATAGAGAACTCTGCAAGGCCAATTATGTGACAGAGCCTGTTAGAAGGAAAGGAAATTGATGGTTGAGAAATCAATACGGTTTTGTAGGTGGGACTTTTGATGAGAATGGGAGAAAGTATTCAGCCAAGCACACTGAGCCTATTTGTAGAAACGTGAGAAGATAGAAATGCTGGTACCTCCCACAGTGCTCTAGGACTTTACAGTTTATACAGTGCTTCAAATGTTACCTTCTGAAGTCTTAACTGCAGGGTACAGGTTGATCAGGTGTTACTTTCTTCAGTGCCTTCAGGAAGAAATGAAAGTTTAGAATGTCTCCGTAACTACCAATGTAGTATGGTCAAATGAGGGATGGGGATGGGGCTCCATTTGGGTTCAATTTCAGAACTTAAGGCTATTCTTTGTCTTTATCAGTGGCTCAAGTGCCATCTGAATGATTAGAGAGCTGTTCGAGGGGGCCTTTAGTAGGACCTTATGGCAGTTTAATGAAGTCCTGTCATTTCATCTTCACAATGCTCTGTGAACTGGATAAGGTTGAACTTGATGTACCAGTTCAGCAAGGTTAAGTAATTTGACCAAGAACACACAACTAGTTCATCATAGAGCTGGAACTAAAAACTTCGTTCTTCTGATTCCAAGTATTTCTACTGTTTCATTTAACCATTCCATAGTAGGATGAGAACACTTTTGTCTGGGATGATTGTGGTGTGCAGAAAGGTGTGGGGAGAAAGGAGCATTTAGTGGGCGTCTAGTATGTACTAGTATCAGGTGTTTTACATTCTGGGGTGTTATCTTACTTAACCCTTAACATAACCTGAGACGTTGATCTTTGTCCTTGTTTCGTGGATGAACTGACAGAGGTAGTATGCTCATTTATCTGGTAACTATTTATAAAACACCTTGTAGGTTAAGACACTCCTATAGGTTAGGGTTTGGTGACCAGTGTAATGCAGTAGTGGAAGTGGGGAGCAGGGACATAGGAAGGAGAGGGATGAGTCAAAGATGTTACAAGATTTCAAACTTTGGTGACTGGAATAATGATAATGCATTTGAACTGCCACCTGGGTTTAGGGGAAAAATTTTAGTTTTAGACAAATTGAACTTGAAATTGAAGACAGGAGTCCCTGTCCATAGGCTCTTGGAATCACAGGACTGGATCTGGCAGGAGATGGGGGAACTGGAGTGGTCTGAGGGAGAAGAGCCAAAGGTAGAGGACAGGCCTTAGAGAATGATCACAGTGAAGGATAGGTAGTAAGTTTCACAGAAACTAAGGTGATAGTCTCTAGCAGATGGTTAAGAGGTATGTTGTGCTTTCTGGAAGTGGTTCTCAACAATCAGCATTGCCCAAGGAACTTTTATTATTTTTATTCTTTTGTTTTATTTTTTGAGACAGAGTCTCGCTCTGTCGCCTGGGCTCAGCCTAGCTCACAGCAACCTCAAACTCCTGGGCCCAAGCGATCCTCCCACCTCAGCCTCCCAGAGTGCTAGGATTACAGGCATGAGCCATGATGTCCGGCCGCCCGAGGAACTTTTAAAAGCACATATTCCCTGGATATCTTGGTTGGGTAGATCAGGGTGAATCCTGGGAACCTGTTCTTTTATCCACAGAAGCTCATTTGGCAAGAGGCTTGTAAAGTTGATTTCTGTGTTGGCAACGGTTTTGTTATGGGTAGGACATTACAATATTGAATCAAATTGAGTGACTTGGTATCAGCACAGCTCTCCCGACCCCTTACCCCTACTCATCTGCCTCTTAGTAGTTTTCTTTTTCTGCCCCTGACTTGATGACATAAGACTCCTTTCTGTGGCTCTGCTAAAATTAGGCAGAGAGGGTGTGGATGGCAGTGTTGGGCTTCACCATTTTGGAACCTGAAAGCTTTCCCCTGCTGTTTCGGAGTGTGGACTGTTGGCATAACGTAAGGCTTCTCATACTTTTCCTACTAATTCTAAAGGACTTGCATGGTCTAGATGCACAGCTTGAATAATGCTCAGCAGGAATGATGTATGTGAAAATTGCATTCCACTTCAAAATTATGTTAGCATGTTTTAAGACAAGAGGAGTTTAGAATGACATGCCATTCATTTGACAAATCTGGGTTCTGGAGTTGAATTTGAGAAGTGTTGCTTAAGAGAAGTCCTCGACATGAGAATTGAGAAAGCTGACTATATTCTATTCCTTATGCAACTTTTTGGGAAATTTTGGGAGAGTCATTTCACATCTTATCAGCTGAGAAGGTTAATTGAAAGTCACAGATTGGAGGTCTTTTCTAGCTCTGAGATTCTGTGACTCTAGAATGAGTACTGAGAACGTATGGAGATTGAGGTGTCTGTAGTGATGTGAGAGAGCTTCCTAGAGGTGTGGATAGACAGGTCAGAGGAAGTTGGATGTACTGAGTGAGTAGAGGCAGGGAACACCGTGAGGACCATCAGGTCTCGAGGGCCTGGGTGAGTCCTGTGTTAGAAGTCTCAGGTGTTACGAGAGAGTCCGTGTTGTTGCTTTGCTCTTGTGGACTTGAGATGAAGACCTGGGGCATCAGGAGGGTGAGCAGCTCGGAGGGCAAAGGACCCAAAATGTTGGAAACATGGATGTTAGCAGTGAGTCAGGGCTTCAGATTATCTACAGAAGTACAAGTGGGTCTGGTGGTGTTTCCAGTTTTTAACCTTTTAGAATTTTATTGATTTTCCTCTGTCTACATTATCTCCTTGTAGTTTGGTGCTTCCCATGTAATTTTTTTCTTTCTTCTTCTGCTGGCTGGACCTTGGGAAAGTTGCTTAATCTCTTCAAACCTTATTTTTCCTCATCTTTGAAATGTTTATGCTGTCATCTTCACAGGATTTTTGTGAGGGGCTTGAGAGAATGTTTGTAGAAGCATTTGGAACCGTTCCTGTGTTAGCACCCTTTTGTTCTGTCTTCAGAACAATGTTCTGTCTTTACAGAACATTGTTATTTGATACCTGTCTGCATTCTAGCCCTTTGGATTCTGACTCCCACCCATTTTCCCAGATTGATCTCTCATCTTTTTTCCCTCTAGCTACTGCAAGAACTCTTGCTGTTTCTTTGAGCCTATTCTTAAAGCTGTGGCATTTTCTCCAATGGTTTCCTACAGAAGATGTGCCCCTCATTCAAGGTCTAATTGAGATTCTTTTTGTTCCAAGAAGGCTCCTTAGATTTCTTTTATCAGAAATGCTCATTCCCACCCACAGTCTGACAGGATATTGAGGGATCCCTCATACCCACTTGTAACAGAGTTGTCATTTGTGGGTCTATCTTGACGGTGATTTTTTGGTGGAGAGATCCCAGCACCTTCATGGGTGTCACTGTGTCCCAGAAAAGGTAAAAGACTTGTCTACATACCAGAATTTTGAGTTCTTAGAAGGCAGGAGTGTCATTTTGATTTTTTTTGTGTAGGTACCTTGCACATTGTAGGCGCCTAGTGGATGTTTATTGAATTGAATGCCCATACCTCCCTTCAGCCCTTGCTATTTGATGAAAGATAGCAGCAGTTCAGTAAGCCTGGTGCATTTTATGGATTGAAGTTCAACATTTTCATCTTTTATTTGTGAGTCTGAAATTTTAGTGCCTTTATAGCCCACGGTACGAGGTCAGTGTGTTCTTTCCATTGTGAACAAGACTGGGGTCTGTAAAAATAATGACAGCTAAGATCATCTAGCTATGCATCCTTGAGGTATCATAAATATTGTTAGCTTTGGCTTGTAAATTTTTGATTTTGTTGATTTTGGAACCCTGCTGTTAAAGAGTGTTTTCCTATCAGCTTTTGGTGAAATTGCAGGGCATTTCCATTTTGCCAATGGGAAAACTTTTTGGCTTACTGCTTTTTAGTTTTCTCCTTCCCAGATTTTGCCACATATCTGTAGACTTTGTGGTACTTTGCTGGGCAGATGAACTGATTGCTGGATTACTGTTTGATTTTAGGTATTCAAAACCTTTGACCACATGGCCCGTCAAGATGATGAGAAGAGGAAGAAGGAACTTGAAGAAAAAATCAGAAGAAAGGAAGAAGAAGAGGCCAAGGCTGTGGCCACTGCAGCCGAGAAGGAGCTGGTCCCAGTACCAGTCCAGGAAATAGAGATTGACTCTACCACAGAATTGGGTGGATCTCTGGAAGAGAAAGTGCAGCCTCCAGGCACACAGGACACTGTGCAGGAGGTTGCCCATGGTTCAGAGAAGGCAGAGGCTCCAGGAGCAGTGGCTGACGCTCCTGAAGTCCCTAGGGAACCACAAGCTCTTCCCAGGTAGGAATTCCTATTTTGCAGCTTCCTTCTTTCTTGCGTGACATCTGGTAGTGGGGTTTGTCCATTCTTCATTCTTATTTTGTAACACACCAATTCTTTATCTCAGTATTTATTTAGCTCTTAGTATTTGCAAACTGCATTACAGTCCTTCAGTTACGTAGGATTAGAGGTCATTTGGCTTCAGTCTTCTTTCTTTTGCTCCCTTATAAGGTAAGGTAATAATCTGTTGGCAGTCATACAACCAGTTAAGAGCCAGAGCCAAAATTTGAGCACTTGGCTCCTCCCAGAAAGACCTGACTTTATCTGTGCGTAGAAGCTTAATCTCGGCGTCCATAGTCTTTTGTGTTTTTCTCCCTGCAGGAGCACTGCTGGGATCCCCCCTCCCTGCCCCCGCACCGTTCTTGAGGTATAATGAACACCTGAGGAGGCAGTCTTATATAGACTGAATTCACATCCTGGCTCTACCGCTTCCTGAGTGTATTACTTTTTTGAGCAAGCAATATAACTTTTTTGTGTCTTTGTTTTCTACTTTGTAAAATGGAAGTGATAATTACAGTACCTGTCTTATAGCCCCTTATTGGGCTATTGTGAATTTTAAATGAGCCAGTGGTCAAGCATCTAATGAGTAGTAGTGCTTGAGTATGACACAGTTTCCCTGTCCTGTACTTAGACTCATTTTTCAAGAGTTATGTTTCCCGTCTACTCTAAACTTAGTTATACAGTCCTCCCTGTGGTCTGAGTAAGAGGATCTGATATGTCCTTGTGTGGGAATTGTGGCATTATCTGCTAGGTAGTGATCCTCCTGGCCTGCTTTGTTCTTAGGAAAATCTCCTCTCTTTCTTCTTTGGTGGGACTTGTTCCCCTGCTACCTTGACTGCCCTTCTGTTCTTCCCACTCCTTACACTCTCTCTCTCACCTGATTTTGGGGAGTTTTTGAATTTAGTTAATGAAGCAAAGTGAACAACTTGGAATGACTGCTAAAATATGGAGTAAGAGAAACTAAGTTTTGTAAAGATAGGATGGGGCAAGACTGCAGAGTCTTAAAGGCTAAATAATGGAGTTCAGAGAAAGCAATTGTTATATGGGTGAACCAAGTTGAAGAAGAAGGTGAACAGGTCTTGAGTATGGATCTCTGATTGAGAAGGGACAAAATAAGGGTTTAGAGTCTGGAAATGGGAGGCATAGGGTGGGGAGGGTAGAGATCTATTATTTTCCTTTAGCTTGAAGAACTTTCTTTAATATTTCTTTTAGTGCCTGTCTGCTGGTAATGAATTCTTTCAGCTTTTGTTTATTGAAAATGTCTTTTTTTTTTTTCTTTGAGACAGTCTTGCTCTGTTGCCTGGGCTAGAGTGCCGTGCTGTTAGCCTAGCTCACAGCAACCTCAAACTCCTGGGCTCAAGCAATCCTTCTGCCTCAGCCTTCCAAATAGCTGGGACTACAAGCATGCGCCACCATGCCCGGCTAATTTTTTCTGTATATTTTTAGTTGTCCAACTAATTTCTTTGTATTTTTAGTAGAGACGGGGTCTCGCTCTTGCTCAGGCTGGTCTCGAACTCCTGAGCTCAAATGTTCCACCTGCCTCGGCCTCTCAGAGTGCTAGGATTACAGGTGTGGGCCACTGTGCCCGGCCTATTGAAAATGTCTTTATTTCATCTTCCATTTCTGAGGATACTTTTGCCAGATATAGAATTTCAGGTTGATGCTTTTCTTCTTTAAGCATTTTAAAGAATGTCATTCTGTTGTTTTCTTGCTTGCTTTGTTTCTGACGAGAAGTGAGTAGGCATTCTTTGTTCCCCTGTATGTGATATATCCCCATTCCTTACCCCTAAGCTGCTTTTAAGATATTCTGTTTATCATTAGTTTTAACTGTTTGATTATAATTTGCTCTGGTGTGGTTTTCTTTGTGTTTATACTGCTTAGGGATTTTTGAGCTTTTTTCAGGCTCTCTCCTCCCTACCCCCTTAAGTTTCTTTTCTCTTTGTGCTTCCTTTGGAATAGCTTCTGTTGCTCTGTTGTCAAGTTTACTGTCTTTTCTCTTTTAGTCTCTAATCTTTAGTTAAACTCATCTAGTAAATTTTTAATTTCAGATATTGGTTTTTTTTTTTTTTTTTTTGAGACAGAGTCTTGCTCTGTTGCCCAGGGTGGAGTACAGTGGCCTTATCACAACTTACTGCAACCTCAAACTCCAGAGCTCAAGCGTCCTCCTGCCTCAGCCTCCTGAATGCTAGTACTACAGGCACGCACCACCACACCTGGCTAATTTTTCTATTTTTTTGTAGAGACAGGTCTTGCTCTTGCTCAGGCTAGTCTTAAACTCCTAGCCTCAAGTGATCCTCCTGCCTCAGCCTCCCAGAGTGCTGGGATTACAGGTGTGAGCCACTGCACCTGGCCTTACATATTGTATTCTTCAGCTCTGCAAGTTCCTTTTGACTTTTTCTTATGGCTTCTGTTTCTATCCTTGTTTTCCTTTAAATCCTTTAGTGTATTTATTATAGCTGTTTAAATGTTTATCTGCTAATTTCGTTATCTCTATCATTTCTTGATTTGTTTCTATTGACTAAGTTTTCTCCTGATTTTGGATCACATTTTCTTTCTTCTTTAAATGTCTAATAATTTTTGATTGGCTGCCAGACATTATGAATGCTGTATTGTTGAGTCTCTGGGTTTTGTTTTCTACCTTCAAAGATTGTTCAGTTTTGTTCTTACAGCCAATTAATTTATTTGCAGATCAACATGATCTTTTAGAAGCTTGTTTTTTTAGCTTTGTTAAGGTGTTTCTAGGGTACCTTTATTCCAGGGCTAGTTTATTCTTCTAAGACATGGCCTTTTTGGGGATCTCTCTTGAATGCTCCAGCTGTTCAATTGCTGTTCAATGCTCCAGCTTTTCCATTCTGACTGTTTGAAAGATGAACATCTTCCAGCCCTGTGTGAGCTCTAGGAATTGTCAAAGTCAGTTACCCAGGAGTTGTCCTCCCTGTCTCATGGAGTCACACTTTACATGTGTGCAGTTTGACTCTAGGGGACCCTTGCAATTTTCTGGGGTTCTTTCTGTGTGTAGCTCCTTCTTAGCAGTAGTACTTCTATAAAATAATCAGATAAGAAAATGAAGACTGGATATATAAAGGTGTTTGTCTTAATCTGGTCAGTCTGCTATAACGAAATACAATAGCCTGGTGGCTTATAGATAACAGAAATTTATTGCTTATGGTTCTGGAGGCTTGAGGTCCAGGATCAAGTTGCTAGCAGATTCACTGTCTGGTGAGGGCCCACTTTCTGGTTCATAGGCCGTCTTTCTGTGTCCTCATATGGTAGAAGGGGTGAGGAGCTCTGTGGAGTCTCTTTTATAAAGGTATTCTAATACCATTGTATTGGGGTTAAGATTTAACATGAATTTTGGGACACAAACATTCCTATAGCATTAACTTCAGTTTTATTTATTCCAGCATTATTTATGTCAGCAAAATTGTGGAAGACTGCTGAGTTTTTATAGTAAGGGAATAGATAAATACATTTATAAAATGTGTTTACTTAATTTATTTTTTTTTAGAGACAGAGTTTCATTCTGTCACTCAGGCTGGAGTATAGTGGTACGATCATAGCTCGCTGCAGCCTCGAATTCCTGGACTCAATGAAGTGATCCCCTGGCTCAGCTTCCTGGCTCAGCCTCCCGAGTAGCTAGCACTATAGATGTGTGCCACCATGCCTGGCTGTTTTAAAAAATGTTTTGTAGAGACTGTGTCTTGCTGTGTTACCCAGACTGGTCTCGAACTCCTGGCCACAAGTCATCGTCCTGCCTTGGCCTCCCAAGGTTCTGAGATTACAGGCATGAGCCACCATGCCTGGCCTTTATAAAATGTTTTTAAGGATTACTGACTTGGATATTGTGATGGTCAATTTTGTGTGTCAATTTGGTTAGGCTGTAGTCCCCAAGTATTCAATCAAATATTCATCTGGGTACCTGTGATGGTATTTTGTAGATGTGATTAAAGTCCATAATCAGTTGACTTTAAATAAGGGCGATTGTCCTAGGTGATCTGAGTGGGCCTGATCCATCAGCTGAAAACCTGAAGAGTAGAGCAGAGGCTCACCTGAAGCCAAAGAAATTTCTCCTGTGGACAGCAGCTGCACTTATTTTCTGGAGAGTTCCACAGTGGCCTGCCATGTGGATTTTGGACTGGTCTAGCTAGCCAATCACGTAAGCCAATTCCTTGCAATAAATCTCTTAGTAAATATAGTCATCCCTTGGTATCATGGGGAATGGATTCCACGATTTACCCTCCCTCCCCCAGGATACCAACATGCCAACATGTTTGCTCAGATCCCTTGTATAAAATGGTATAGTATTTGCATATGACATGTGCATATCCTCTCGTATACTTTAAATCGTCTCTAGGTTATTTATAATCCCCAATACAATCTAAATGCTATGTAAATAGTTGTTATACTGCATTGTTTAGGGAATAATGACAAGAAAAATTCTGTATATATTCAGTATAGATGAAAGCATCCATTTTGGGGGGAATATTTTCCATCTGCTGTTGTTGAATCTGCAGATGCAGAACCCATGGATGCGAAACTCATGAATATTGAGGGCTGGTTGTATCTATTGCTGGTTCTGTTTCTTTGGTTGAACCTTGACTTACACAGATATTTTTATGATATAATGTTAAGTGAGAAGAGGATTCCAGCTGCACAGTCTAATATCAAATTTGAAAACATTTAAAACTATATATATGCAGAGAAAAAGCCTGGAAGGTAATAAATTATCAATAGTGGTAATCACAGTGGTGAAATTATGATTGTTCTTCATTTTCATCTTTGTCCATTACTCTGTTTTCTCTCCCCTCCCTTCCTTCCTTCCTTCCTTTCTTTTTTTTTTTCTTTCTTTGACAAGATCTCACTCACTGTCACCTGGACTAAGTGCAGTGAAGTCATCATAGCTCATGGCAGCCTCACACTCCTGGGCTCAGTGATCCTCCTGCCTCAGCCTCCTGAGTAGCTGGGATGATAGGTGTGTGTCACCATGCCTGGCTAAATTTTTTTTTTTAAATTTTTGTAGAGATGGGTTCTCCCTCTGTTGCTCAGGCTGGTCTTGAACTCCTGGCCTCAAGCAATCGTCCTACTTTGGCCTCCCAAAGTGCTAGGATTATAGGTGTGAGACACTGCACCTGGCCTGTTTTCTAGTTTTTCTACAATAAGCATATATTTTGTTTTATTAATTTTTTGTATTCCTTTTATAATTTCTAAAATATTTAAAAAGGGCATTTAATTTTGATTCTGAGTAATAGACTAGAGTAGCTATCTTCCTGTCTTGCAGAGACCCTAATTTTTAAATTCTTGAACCAGTGAATTGTGTTCTGGATTAGAATTAGAGGTAGTTTTGCGAGTTCTACCCTAGTAATAAGTATAGAATGTGGAGACTTGCATGTGTTTCAGGAAAGTTAACCTTTCTGCTTGGTAGCTGTCTAGTGTTGTTGTAAAGCAATACCAGAGGCTGGGTAATTTATAAAGAAAAGAGGTTTAGGCCAGGCATGGTACCTCATGCCTGTAATCCTAGCACTTTGGGAGGCCAAGGCGGGAGGATCGCTTGAGGTCAGGAGTTCAAGACCAGCCTGAGCAAGAGTGAGATCCCGTCTCTACTAAAAATAGAAAGAAATTAGCTATATGTGGTGGTGAGCGCTTGTAGTCCCAGTTAGTCAGGAGGCTGAGGCAGGAGGATCACTTGAGCCCAGGAGTTTTAGGTTGCTGTGAGCTAAGCTTATGCCATGGCATTTTACCCAGGGCAACAGAGCAAGACTCTGCCTTAAAAAAAAAAAAAAAGAAAAAGAAAAGAGGCTCATGGTTCTGTAGGCTGTACAAGAAGAGCATGGTGCTTCATGTTTCTTGTGAGGGCTTCAGGCTGCTTCCACTCGTGGTGCAAGGCAAAGTGGAGATGGCCTGTGCAGAGATCACATGGTGAGAGAGGAAAACTGAGAGGAGAGGGAGGTGTCAGGCTTTTTTTTAACAGCCAGCTCTTGTGGGAACTAATCAAAGAACTCACTCCCTTTCGCCAGGGAGAGCATTAATCCATTCATGAGGACTCCACCCCCATGACTTAAACACCTCTCATTAGGCCTAACGTCCAACATTGGGATCAGATTTGAACATGAAGTTTGAAAGGGGACAAACATCCAAACTGTAGCAGTAGCCTTAACTCCTTCAGATTAGACTGGTACTGTAAGAATCCTGATCGTCTAGCACTTCAAGGACTGGAACATTCTTAGCCTTCAATTACTAGTTTTCCATGAACAAAACAGGAAGTTGTGGCATAGATCTTTAGTTAAACCTGCAATGCAGTGTTTTAGCAGATCAGAGTATGAAATGTGAAAGACCATCCTTTTCCTTGTTCTACACTTAGCTGTACCCCAAGATCCTACATCAGTGTACATGATGGATCTGCAGTTCTGTTGTTGACTAATTTAAGATAATTACTCTTTAAAAGATCACACAGAAGCCTGTTCTGGGCATTCTGTCTGAAATCAGTTACCCAGGGTCTAGATCTTAGATTGCTGATTTCTGATGACTCCTGTTTGACACATTTGCTGGTGGTTCTAGCCAGTACTAGGCAAACACTTCCTTCTCTTACTCTATGGTAAAGTCACATCATATGCTTACTTAATTTTAAAAATTCAGCATATGTGCTGGGGGGAAAAAAATTAAACAGGGTAATAAAAATTCATGCATTTATATTTTATATGTATTTTTATTATAAGCTGTTCATTATTATATACAGTACAATTTCTTTGTTTCATGTTTTATTAAAGTATAATTTATATAACAGTACAATTTACTCTTTTTGGACAGTTTATGACTTTGGACAAATATAGTCTTGTAGCTACCACCACAGTCAAGATAGATGACATTTTTATTAGCACCCGAGTCCATTGTGCCTCATTGTAGTCATCTCCTGTCCCCACTCCCAGGCCCTGGCAACCCTGGATCTTTGTTCTGCCCTAAAGTTTTTGCAGTATGCATTGTTATTTATACATAATTATGTACAGATCTCATTCACAGTATTTTTTGGGTGATTTGGGGGAAATTTGAGGGAAATTTTATCTTGACCTAATTTCACAATCACTCTGATTTTAGCACTTCTCCAACTAGTAAACTACAAATGCCCTGAATTTTATTCGTGCTCCTGCCCTCCTGTCGCCAGGACACGCCAAATGAAGATCAGAAATGCTTCCACCCCAGTGTTTATTCCTCAGAGAAGGGACAGAATTGGGCACACAGAAATTTCCCTGTTTGCACAGATGGCTTTGGATAATGTGCTTACATTCTGTAAGGGTACTTTACAGTTTTTAGAGTTGTCCATAGTAAAGACTTTGTAAAAAGTTCTGTTTGAGTCTCAGTGTTTATGTCGTATTAATACTTGACTGGGTGATCAGTGACTGTAGACATGATTAGTACTGTGGAAGGAGCGAAGGGTACAAAGTCTGCAGCACCTTATGTTATAGTCACTAATCAGCTACCTCTCAAGAGCTGCCTGCTAGGGTTCACCTCTTGGATTCCATCACAGTAGGGTTTGGTGTTGGTTTCCTTGGCATAGGCTGTCAGGTGTCAACAGTCATAGCACCTGCAGTTCAGGCTCTCGACCTGCAGGTGTTGCTGTAGACAGTGGGATGATGACTTTGCATTTGCTGGTGCTGACGAAAATCTCTAAAAGGATTCTGGGCTTTTCCCTTTATAAATCACTCACAGAATTCTTTAAAAAAGATAAAGGGGGGGCGTGGAAAGTAGCAATAAGAATGTCAGTTACTGCCTGGAAACAGTTTTCTTTGTCTTGAGTGCTGCGACTGGGTGTCTTTTTTTCCTTGGATGATGGACACAGTACTCCTATGCTATTGGCGTCAAATGGGCAATGCTGTGGGCCCTTATGCAACCAGGCTATCCCGTCTGCCCTGGACAGGGAAGCAGAGTAGTGACAGCGAAGAGGGTATCATGGAACTGCTTGACAAGCCTGGTCAAACATGGTACCTGAGGAAACTGTTCAGTATATTCTCTTGCTTTGGGTGCTGTGGCCTTTGTGCCCCATCTGTTACAGGGACCTAGGTGCTTCTTGGGAAGGGGATGGCATTATTTGGAAGAGATGTTTCAGGTTTCCTAATAATGTCCATGGCAAATATTTCAGCTTCTTCAGGCTTTTCTCTCCTGACTTGGCCTCCCCAGTTGTGGGCGCTCTTCATTTTCTTCGACACTCTTGTCTATTTTCACCTCATCAGCAAAGTCTTCCCAGTGCTCTGTCCCTCTGCTCTCCCCAGTAGGTAGCTGTGCCTCCTCTGAGTGTACACTCATTTTCACCTTACTTATTTATGGCTGGCTGTTCCTGCATCATCAGTTACTGGGGGCATTTACTCTGCTTTTCCCACCTCCTAGCCCTGTGTGAGGTGATCACTTGAGTGCATGCTGGGTTCTGTTTCTTAGTGTCTCTTTGGTTTTGCTTACTGTCTTAGTCATCTTGGGCTGCTGTAACAAAAATACCATAGCCTGGTGGCTTATAAACAATAGACATTTATAATATGCAGTTCTGGAGGTTGGAGGTCCAAGGTGCCAGCAGATTCCCTGTCTGGTGAGGGCCCACTTCTTCATTCTTAGACCTCTGTCTTCTCGCTGAGTCCTCACGTGGTAGAAGGGGCAAATGCTGCTTTTATAAGAGCTCTAATCCCATTCATGACCTGTTATCCCCAAAGTCCCCACCTCCAAATATCATCACCTTGGAGGTTAAGACTTCAACACATGAATGGGGGGACACAAACATTATTCTATGGCACTAACCCACTTATCATGACATTTGTGCCCCTTGATGTCCCTCATGTGGGCTATCAGGAGAACAGAAAGGAGCCTGTACTCTGGGCCGGCGACTTTCCTCCATTTGCGGTTCTAACACTGACTGAGAAAGTTGGGTTCTGTGGTTTGTCTTTAAACAGATTCTTCCTTTGCTAGTTGAGGCTTTTTCAGGTGCCCATGGCAGGAGGCCCCTTTGTAAAGCCATGGGGACATAATCAGTGTACCCACCCATAGGCTATGGTAAGGATTAAATGAGGTAAATCCTTAAGAACTGCTTAGTGTGATTCTCATGGAGTGGACATTCAAGTAAGCACTAGCTATTATTATTTCTCTTAAAAAGAAAAAGATTTTCATTTTCTTTCTGACTACACTCAGTGTACAATATTTGGAAAATATAGACAAGTATATAAAGAAAGAAAAAAATCCTAACAACTCCCTATTAACTTTTTGGGATATTTTCTGTAGTTTTTCTTATGCATATAAACATGCATACATATATATATATATATATATATATTTCTAAAAATCTCTTACACCGTGCCTTGTTTTTTGCTGAACGTTGTATCCTAAGCATTTCCTGTATTCCTTTTGCTGATTTTGAATTTGTGGTATACATTGCTGAGTGCGGTGTGCCTAAAGTTGCTCTTGTTCTTGGACAAGGGTGTATGCTGCATATTATACAAGGAGAGAGAATAAGGAATAGAAAGCCAGGGGTTGAGGGATGTCTGCCTGTTTCCCTTTAGATTCAGCCATCTGTGGACCACACCTCATCTTGTGTCATAGCTGCTAGTGCATCTTTCCAATGATTCACCCTGAAATTGCTCCTTCTTTAAGGAAGCTCAGGTGTAAGAGGCCTCCAAAGGATTTGATTTAAATCACAAGTCAGGAAAACCTGATATAGGTTGTTAGGAGGACTGTTTTTTCTCTCTAGAAACATTGCATTTTTGTTTTTTATTTTGCAATTTATTTTATTTTTATTTTTCAGTGAAGGTTGTAGCCTTCACTTTTAGAAAGTAATGCTTTATTTTGAGATTGTTGAATATTGAAGCTATGTAAGAAAATGACCTGAGATCCTAACCTGTCAGAGTTGGAGGGGTCTTAGGGAGCACGTAGGTTGGGGAGGAAGGAGAGGCATATTAGAATCATATGGGGGGAGTTCCTCTGGAAAAAACGTGTATTTCAAAATACTGAGAACCAATGATCTGCTTCCTTTTTCAGATGAGGAAATTTAGATGTACAATGGTCTAGTGATTTGCTTAAAATCATACAGTTAGAAGGAAAGACCAGAGAGTTATTGGGAATTGAAGCAATACTACCTCAGTGGGCTAAACACAGATTTATTTGCTTTGCTGTGTTAAGAAAAAAGCAACTATTACCAGACTTTCTCAGATAAATTTTTGAAAGAATTGGCTCCTTCCTTTCCTTTCCTTTCCTTTCCTTTTCCTTTTCCTTTTCCTTTTCCTTTTCCTTTTCCTTTCCCTTTCCCCTCCCCTCCCCTCCCCTCTCCTCTCCTCTCCTCTCCTCTCCTCCCCTTTCCCCTTCCCTTTCCCCTTCCCTTTACCCTTTTCCCTTTTCCCCTTTCCTTTCCTCTTTCCCCTTTCCTTTCCTTTCCTTTCCTTCTCCCTCATTATGGTTTTGTCTGATACTTCCTAACATGACTGTATTCATGTTAAATGCATTATAGTGGCAGGAATACCAGAGAAGTGACATTATGTTCTTGGTGCATCATATCAGGAGGCTCAAGGTGTGGATTTGTCCCACTCCTGTAATACTTACTGAGATCATTTGGCTGAAGGGGTGGCTGTTGTCGTTGTCCACTGTGGAGTTACTATTTCCCCTTTGTAATTAATAAATATCTTGTGGGGAGATACTTTGAGACCTGTTTCTCAACATACTTTTCCCCCTTAATCTTGGCAACCACTGATTATTCTTCCCAGAAACAGTTATTACTGTGTTGTTTGCTAAATGATTTTCTATTTCTACATTTATTATTAATAATTGGAATTATACTTGTCAAAAGACACATAACAAATTTAGCTTAAAAATCTAGTTAGCTTTTTATTTGTGATTCTAGAATCAGGCAATACTTCATTCTATAATAGAATGAATGTTCCTGTGAGCTGAACAGGGGAGGCGTTTTCTGCTTTATAGACAGAAGAAGGCTAAGGAAAGCAGAGAGAACAAAAAGTGATAGGTAGTTTCAAAGTCACTTTCCTTGCAGGGTTAAAAGAGAGGAACTTCCTTATGCTGTCTCAGGTTAACCATAATCTCCTGTTTTTTGGAAAACTGGCTCATTTCAAAGTTCAATTTGATTACCTCCATTCTGGTTTGGTCTGGTATGCTGGGCCCTTGTATAGTATCTTAGTCCAAAACAGTGGCATCCCATTATTTTTGTTTAACATGCCATAAGCAAGAGTTTTTCTTTCTCCTCTACTTATTTATTTATTCATTCATTGTTTGTTTTTATCACTGTGTTCTCATGGATATTTATTGCATAAGTTATAATCTTATCATTATTTTAATGCTCAAGTGGCTTCTTCTAGTTGCCTTTTCTTTGTGATGTGTTCCCATCATTTTCAGGCACTTCTTTACTTTCTGGCACCACAGCATGTTCGAAGTTTATGTTCTTTTCCTGCCCCTGCTGTGGAGTAGATCTCCCCAAGGAACCATGATGTTTTGATTAGAGATTGGGGTTAGAAACCAAGAGCTGGGCCTGTGCGTTTGTTGGTGCTGGGGTGTTATGCTTCTAGGCTCTCCCAGCAGCCAAGCAAAGGAGTTACTTGTCTCCTGCCCTTTTAGTGTTTTGCTTCTTTACCCTCTGAAACCATCACATTCATCTTTTCTGGAATTTTTCCTGATTCTAACCTTTTTTCCCTTTTTAAAAAATTTATGATATGGAGTGAGAGTGTGAAACTTCAAGTCAACAAACTCTACTTTCACTTGCTAGCGCTGACACTGATAAGCTATCTGGCCTTGGGAAAATGCCCTCATTAGGGAATTTTTCTCATTGGGGTTTAGTTTTCTCATATGTAAAGTAGTGTCATAGTAATTAGAGGGTTGTCTTAAGGGTTAAATCAGATAGTGTTATTAAAGCTTTCAGTACAAGCTAAGTGCTAAGTTTGATTCTTGGATTCAGCAAGTATTTATGGAATAAATATGTATTTCAGAGCCTTGGGATAAATAGGATTTAGGAGTGCCAGCCTGCCCCCGTCCTCTGACCTTCCAATCTGATCAAGGGGCTCAGCCTCTGGCTAATGTGGAGGACCCTCTGACTTCTCTCCTTGTTCCCTTGAGCTGTTGTACAGTTTGAGTCAGGAAGGGAGGGAAAAAGGCTTCTTTCTGGCCACCCACTAGCAGAAGTTTTGGAGTGGGCGCTTTGCTGTCCCCAAGTTAAATGAGCAGTCCTGATTCTGTCTGGGCAGATTCTGCTTCCGAAAGCAAAACTTCACACTGATCTGTGGGTGGTATTATTGTATGGTGCATTGAAAGGGACTCCTCCTCTCTTCCCTACTTTTCTGGCATAATTCGTGTCTTTATTGACCCCATTCTTCAGTAGGGGTGGGGTGCTGGCTCAGCAGGCCTTGTAATAACAGGCCCAGTCTGCCCTCTAGGGGGTGGAAGAGGTGACAGGAGACCTTCACTGCTGTGAGGGCTGCTGAGGGTGGACATGGGGAAGGAAACCAGCCAGGGTCCTGTTAGTCTTCAGTGCTGGTAGCCAAGCCCCACCATAGGTTTAGACCAGAATCTTTTCCCGGAAGGGCCAGTGCTCTCTTCCCATTACCTGCAGGGCAGAGTCTGAAACACAAGTCTCGGCTGCTCATGTGTCCCCCTGCCCTATGGGGCTTTGTGACCTGACAGTTCATGAGAGCAGCACTGTTTGTATACTTTCTCCTTCCTGTCCCAACCAGCAAGCCTCCTACTTTGCAGACTCTCCCAGAGCTTCCTAGTAAGTGGGTAGGTAGGACTAGCCATGACCTAGAAAACACTTAAGTGTTATCTGGATGTCCTTAGTGAAAAGCTGAATAAAGCAGGAGAAATGTCACTTTGAATGCTTAAGTTCACCCAGGAGAAAAAAACCTCCAGATCTTTGTTTCCTCTCATTTTGGAAGGCAGCATGGCTGAGCCTGAAACCATGTGGCTGAGCCTGGTACCTGTGTGGCTGGCAGGGTGGTGCTGCACAGATTGGTGTGATGACTAGCAGCCTTCTTCCTGAGGCCTTTGAACCCCCTGCTCATTGTATTGGGTCTTAAATAAGAAAAGCAGAAAACTGTTTCTCACCCTAAGGAAAACTAGCTCTAAAACCCACTTAGGTACCTCCCAGAACTCAGAATAAAGAAGGAAACCAGGAACGGGTGGCCCCAGAAGGGTGTTTGGGGTGTGTGGGTGTGGCCCTCTGCCAGCAGTTTGGTGGTGCCCTCTTCAGGGGCTTTTTGTGCCTGCTGAGTGTTTTCAGATTTAAGGTGGCTCTGGAAGTGAGGATTCTTAGACTTTTTCCCAGTTTTTAGCTGTTTTCCTTTTCAGGTTGGCCCTGGATGGCTGTCCTCCCTTCTGGGGGAGGTGCAGTGCAGACTTCTGGCAGCCAATGTCTTTCTTATGCCACTGAGATGTCCTGTTTGGAGTGGCCGTGCTACTCAGGCTTCTGTGCTGCCAGGTCCAGTGGTGATTTATTTCTCTCCAAAAACTGTGCTCTTGAGATTGGCTTTGTGTCTTTGTAGCCAGGTTCTTGTAATTTTGCTGCCATAGCCTTTATTTAGATTTGACTCTCTTGTACCCCTCCTATCCTGGAACTTTCTCTTGTGTTTTTAAAATGGTGTGGGTATAAGAATCGACCAGTGATCTTAAATATTAAAAACTAAGATCACTAAAATTTAAATAATAAAACTCAAAATGTGAACCCAAGAATAATGGTTATCTCTGGGAGAGCACTAGGATTGAGGGTTGATCAAAACGGGCCTTCAGTTTTTTTTTACTGGTGTCTTTAAAAATGCTGCACGTATATATATATATATATCTCAAAAACAATTCAAGAAGTACGGGAGAGCATGTCGTGGATCAATCGTGATCTTTTTGCCCATGGTCTTGGCCGTGTTCTGCTCTCCACAGAGAGAGGTAACTGAGTATCCACCCCACGCTTAAGTGACTTGTGCACCGGTCACCAGTGTCTGGTGTATTAGTCAGGAGATAGTCTATGAAAATATAAGCATACTTATTTATGCTCCTCTCCCTACCTTTAAAAAAAAATAGACCTTACTTTTGCAGTGGTTTTAGGTTGGCAGCAAAATGAAGCAGGAAGTGCAGGGAGTTCCCATATGCTCTCTTCCCCCATGGCCTCCATCATCAACATCCCACTTTCCCCTACTTTTTAGATTTTAACTTTTCCATGGATAATAGTGTGCTGCGTACACTGCTCAGCTGCTTCAGCCTCAGTGAGTGTCTGCCTCTAGAATGGCTGCCCTCCCCGTTGTTCTCCCACTTGGCGTGCACGGGCCTTGAGGAGTTGACAATGTCTTACCGCGTGAACTGTGAACTGTACTCCGGCTGTCTTTGTATGTAGTCTCTCAGCCTCATTTCTGCTAGAATTATAGGAGAATGGTGACTAAACAGAGATGACTGTGAGATTTTTAAAAATACTGAAAATTTCTTTAGCAGTAGTACAGAGCAAAATTAGAAAATACATGTAAAAAACAAAAAGACTAAAGGAATCGAAAGTGTCCTGGGGATGTCCGGGGTGTGGGGTGCCAGCTGGTGCAGGGCATGTGTTTGCAGTGGCTGTGGTGCCCCTGAGGTGGAGCAGAGCACAGGCATCCGCTTCTGGGGCCCTGGGCTCGGCTCACGCAAGCCCCAGGCACTTCTCCCTGTGAGTTTCTTTGCTGTACTGTAAATACTTACAGTTAAAATAGAATTTCCTAAATAAGTGACATGAGTTAAAAATTGCTGTTGCAGCACATGTTAAAAAGGTTTCAAACTCCTCAATACCTCCTTCCCCCAAAATGGATGTGGGTTATTGTCTGTGGCACTGTAAGAGCAGGGGATTTAGTATAAGGAAAAGAGGGTTGAAATTCTGTGTTGGTGGCGGGGCAGGCGGAAAAAAAGTATTCTGTATTAAATGTCAGCATTGTCGGGAATCTTAATCTAAAAGCCAAGGATTGGTTACCCGCCTTCTTAAAGGGTATTGGTCCGTAGGATAATAAAGAATTAAAGCTTATGTAAAGATTTGGTGGTCTCCTTGTCAGGGTACATTATTTTGTGGCTGATTTCTCTGAGACACGGGTGAATGATTTGTCTGTGCCATGTCATTCTAACCCAGAGGTCCTAAAGTGAAAAACATGTCATTTAACCCAAATCAATGGGACTGTGGCACTCTTTTCCTTTCTAGATGGCCTGCTGCTGTTTTGAGGGGCAGTTATTTGGAGGAGCTCAATTTGGAAAATGATTCTTTTGGTCGTTCATACTACCTGAAAGGTTATAGAAGTATTGAATTCTCATTTCATCCAGAAAACATATTTCTTTGAAAATGTGCGTTGATTTTTTTTTTTTTTAAGTAGAAGTACATTCCTTTTGTGAACAGGTAAAACTGAAGGCCCGTTTTGATCAACCCTCAATCCTAGTGCTCTCCCAGAGATAACCATTGTTCTTGAGTTCACGTTTTGAGTTTTATTATTTAAATTTTAGTGATCTTAGTTTTTAATATTTAAGATCACTGGTCGATTCTTACACCCACACCACTTGGAGGCTGTTGATTGTGCCTGTTCAGGAGTCCTGTTGCTTTAACTGTGTCCTGCAGCATCACCTCTTTAGGTGTAGAATTCAGTGCCCCTTTCTCAGGGTTTGGGGATACTCAGCTATGTGTTCATTTTGTATTTGAGGCTCCTACTAGCTTGTCTGGATGTTGCATCAGTTTTCTGCTGCTGGTCTCTAGACATCATTGTGGCCTTGGCCGGGGGTGGAATATGCCTGCTGCAACTCTCAGAGAATACAGTCTCTCTGCCCTCTGTGGTTGTCATCCGCCTGTTCCCCCAAGGCAAGTATCTACTCTCTCTTCTTCTCTCTGGGCTTGATGCCACTTTGGTTCAAGTGAGTTGAGTTACATGTGTGTATTGGGGTGGAGGGGATGAGGTCGTTCTGTTGTACCCCAACCACATAGTCTTTCAATGTTTGTGAAGACAAACTAGGGCTGGCTGGGGTTTCTGGGCATCTCTCCCTCCTAACCCTGGCAGGGGATGTGTCTTCCTTTTGGCTCAGACCTGAATGTTGGAGCCCCTGTCTAGCCAGCCTCTGATCATTCGTATGTTTTCCTCTCTAATTGTTTTTTGCTTTAGCTTATGCTTTGGTTTGAATGTGTTCCTCAAAGTTCATCTGTTGGAAACTTAAGCTCTAATACAACAGTGTTAAGAAATGGGACCTTTGAGATGTGATTAAGTTATGAGGGCGCTGCCCTCACACATGGATTAATGCTGTTATTATGGGAGTGGGTTCCTGATAAAAGGATGAGTTTAACTCCCTTCCCCCCCTCCTCCCTTCCCCTTCCTTCCCCCCTCTCTTGCACATGCTCACTCTCATGCTCTTTTGCCCTTCTGCTTTCCACCATGGGATCGTGCAATAAGAAGCCTCTTGCCAGGCTGGGCACGGTGGCTCACACCTGTAATCCTAGCACTCTGGGAGGCCAAGGTGGGAGGCTCACTGGAGGTTAGGAGTTCTAGACCAGCCTCAACAGGAGTGAAACCCCATCTTTACTAAAAAATAGAAAGAGATTAGCTGGAAAAATAAAAATATATAGAAAAAATTAGCCGGGCATGGTGACGCATGCCTGTAGTCCCAGCTACTGGGGAGGTTGAGGCAGAAGGATTGCTTAAGCCCAGGTGTTTGAGGTTGCTGTGAGCTAGGCTGACACCACGGCACTCTAGCCCGGGCAACACAGTGAGACTCTGTGTCCAAAAAAAAAAAAAAAGGCTCTTGCCAGATGCAGCCTCTTGACCTTGGACTTCCAGCCTTCAGAACTGTAAGAAATAAATCTCTGTTCTTTATGAATTACACAGTCTGTGGAATTCTGTTACAGCAGCATGAAATGGACTGAGGCAGCTTATAAATGGATTTAAGTCTCACATACACACACAATGTGCTAAAATAACACCAGAAAAGCCAGCAAACTCCTCTCTCACCTTGTAAGTCTTCTGATTAACCCAGGTTCTTCCCTTCACAACTGGGCTTGTTGAAGTCATGTTCTGTGCTTCCTCTACCAACTCCCTCTGTTGTCATCGTGATCCCTTCTGTCCTAGTCCTATTCTTTGACCTCTTGATGGAGTTTTTGACTCTGGACCTTTCTTCGCTAAGGCTCTCTCCTTCCTCAGCTTCTAGGACACCTCTCTCCTGAGCCCCTTGTTCCTCATTCCTCTCCTGTCTCCCTTCCCCTTCCCTGCTGTCTCCTTGCCATCTTGCCCTGTGGACACACACACTCCCATTGTACCCAGGCCTGTGCCGCCCACTGAAGTCCTCTGATGTCTCTCTCCAGTTCATATCACTTTTCTGCATATCAGACTTTCTTCATGTGGATAATTATGACTTGAAGTTTGAGGTCTGCAGCTCATTATCCAGTAATACTTTATTTTCTGTTTCAAAATGTAAATTAGAAGCCAAAAATGTCATAGTAACTGAATTGTTCATGTGTCTTATTGTAGCCCCATCCACTTTCCTGATTCTGGGGAGACATAAACACTGACTGTCTTCATCCATTTGCTCCATCCTCCCCAGCATCAGGGAGCCTCGCTGTGGAGGGCAGGATGTGCTCAGGGCTGTTGACCCCTTCATTAGTAAACTCTGCTCCCTCCTCTTTTTGTTAGCTGTAAATCCAGAGAGAAAGCAGAGATTTCTGCTGAGGGGACACAATTACCCCTGCATACTGCTGAAGTCTTTTTGACTCCATGTGATCCTTGGACATCTCCCAAGTCACCACATCTGGTCATTCTGCCTGCTTTCATTGGCTCACATGGACCCACCCCTCTAGGGCCAGACCTGTACGGTCTGTCTTGGCCTGAGTGTGTGTATGTGTGAAGTGTGCTGCAAATACTTGGTAAATTTGGCTCTGTCTGCTGTGCAGTGTTAATGGAGGTTCTTGCAAGTCTAACAGCATTCAGGACTGTGTCAACTCCATCCTCTAGGGGTCCCAGTCAGAGCTGGGAGATAAATCTTCTCTGTTAAGCCACAGCTAGGGAACTAATTAGAGTAATGGAGTTGAGCATGCTGTAGTGAGACCCTTGCTCGTCTGTGACAGCATCTGACTGTGACAGTCTTTGGATAGTCATGGCTACAGCTTCTCTCAAACCTTCTAAATCTTGTTTAAGGTCATCTTCAGAGGTGACCAGGGAAAGTAGTTCAGGAAGACATCTCCCAGCATCATCGGGTTAATACAATCACACGTACTTTTGTATGTGCAGTTAGTGTGTGCAGTTTTTTTTTTTTTGAGACAGAGTCTCTTTGTTGCCCTGGCTACAGTGAGTGCCGTGGCGTCAGCCTAGCTCACAGCAACCTCAGACTCCTGGGCTCAAGCAATCCTACTGCCTCAGCCTCCCAAGTAGCTGGGACTACAGGCATGCGCCACCATGCTCGGCTGATTTTTTCTATATATTTTTAGCTGTCCAATTAATTTCTTTCTATTTTTGGTAGAGACGGGATCTTGCTCTTGCTCAGGCTGATCTCGAACTCCTGAGCTGAAACAATCCGCCCGCCTCAGCCTCCCAGAGTGCTAGGATTACAGGCGTGAGCCACCGCGCCCGGCTGTGTGTGCAGTTTTTTAAAAGTACAATTTGATGAATTTTTACAAGCTAAACATTGTCATGGAATCACCACCAAGAACAAGATATTAAAAAAACTAGCAATAATTAAAGCGTCCTCCACGCTGCCTCCTACTTATTAGTCCCTACACCCAGCTACCCAGCTGTTCTGATTCCTGAGCTGCTGTAGCAAAGTACCACAAACTTGGTGGCTTAAAACAACAGAAATTTACTTTCTCTCAGTCCTGGAGGCCAGGAGCCCGAAATCAATGTGTTGGCAGTGCCGTGCTCCCTTTGAAGTCTCTAGGGGAGGATCCTTCTTTGCTTCTTCTAGCTCCTGGTGGCTCCAGGTGTTTCTTGGCTTGTGGCAATATCACTCCACTTTCTGCCTCTGTCATCATGTGGCTTTCCTCCCTGTGTATCTCTCCTCCATGTGTCTCTTATAAGTATGTTTGCCACTGGATTTGGGGCCTACCCAGATAGTCCAGAATGATCTCATTTCAAGATCGTTAACTTAATTACATCTGCAGAGACCCTTTTCCTGTTAAGATCACATTCACAGATTTTGGGAATTGAGGTGTGGTTATATCTTTGGGGAAGCATCATTCAACTCGCTACAACCATAGGGTAGTTTTACCTCATTTTGAAGTTTATATATGGAATCATACAGTATGTACTCTTTTCTTACTTCTTTTGTTTTCATGTTTGTGAAACCCATTCACAAACAGAATCAGTAGTTCTTTTTCATAAGATACTGAATTCTGTGACTACAGCACAATCCATTCTACCATTGAAAACCTGTTGTTTTTTCTGTCTAGGATCCAAAGACCACACATTGCATTTGGTTTTCCTGTGTCTCTAGTCTCTCTTAATCTAGAATAGTCATTACTTTTTATGTCATTTCTGACTTTGGCTTTTTGTAGAGTTGAGGCCATTTGTTTTGTAGCATGTCTTAACAATCCTGGTCTGTCTGATTGCTCCCCATGATTAGATTCAAATAAGATACTTTAGTCCAAACACTGCATCTCATTGTGCTAGGTGCTATGTGAGGGTAGGGTGTCCACTGTTGCTGGCTGACTTGGGATCAACTCCCTTGGGTGAGTTGGTATCTACGAGGGGCTCTGCTGCAGAGGCAGCTCAGCTTTTTTCATCATGTTAATAAATAAGTTGCAGGGACACATTTGAGGCCACCACAGCCTTTTGTATATATTGATGATTCTGCTCAGTATCAGTAACAGCATCAGTTATTACAAAATGATGATTTAAAAAATTCTATTATTCCCTCTACATGTATTAGCTGGCATTCTTTTCCTCCCATCCATGAAATTAAAGGACTACTGTGGAATTGGAGATTTTGATTCTGTGTTATAATCCATGACTGTTATTACTCCTTATGATTTTCAGATCGTCCCTGGTTTGGCCAATGGGAGGCCCCCCAGACTGCTCCTCTGTCTCACGCATCTCCATCATTCTTTGAGCACTTCCTTGCTCTGGCATAGAATGTACCAGGATTGTCTGTGTTTTCTCTGCCTCAGCTCTGGCGCCAGCTGTTTCCTCAAAAAGCTCTGGTTCTGTTTTAATGGGATGGTATTTAGAATATGGACAGGAGGTGTGCTCGTGGTTGGGGGTTAAGTGCTTCCAGACCCTTTAATAGACAGAGCTAGGAATTATGGTTTTTTAAAAAAAAATCTCAAGTTGCTGTTGACACTTTAGTTGAGCTCGAGCATCACAGTATTCTCTCTTTTACTTCTCTGTTCTGAATTTGTGCTTCCTTCTTTCACAGTGAGAGCCCCAGTTTCCAGGATCAATATTTTACTTATTCTGTTTTACAGTATGTGCAGAATAGTTTAGAATTATACCAACACCGGTATCATCATCAACAGCAAACCTACCAGGTAAAGCTGAAGATTTCTCTGCAGTTCTTTTTGTTATTAGAATATATCCCACTTAGATATGATCCAGAAGTTGTTCGAATCAATTCTGTCCAGAAGTTATTTGAATTAATTCTTTTTTCTTATAGTTACGTTGTCAATTTAATATATAGTTAGGTACACTTATATCTATTTGTGTTTAATTTTAGAGTTTGCTTCTTTCATTCTTTTTATTTTTTTAATATATAAAACATTTTCAGAGTTCACAAGTCAAAGCTTTATGAAAAAATGTCCTCAGAGAAAGTTTACTCCTGACCCTTCTATCTGCTTCCAGCGCCCCTGGATAATGACTTTCATTAGTTTCTGCTATATTCTTCCTGTCTTTCTTTTTGCAAAACTAAACAAATAAAGCTACATGCATATATATATGTATTTTCGTTTTCCCTTTCTTACACAAAAGGTATCATACTCTATATACTTTTGCATTTTGATTTCTCAGCTAAGAACATGTTCTGGGAATCCTGCCCTAGCAGTTCATTGCAACCTGTGCTGTTTCTTTGACTGTAGTATCAGCCCCACTGTGTGTCTGTGCATCACTTATTGATAAGCCAGCCTTCTGTGTTGGGGCATTCATGCAGTGTTCATTACTTTGCTGGTATAAGTGATATCACTGTGATAATGTTGTACTATATATTATTTTAATTTTGAAGGCATGCATCTTCAGGATAAATTCCTAGAAGTGGGATTTGTATGGCAAAAGGCTGTGCAGTTTTGTTAGATAATGGCAATCAAATCCCCCTTGAGGGATGTACCATTTTGCATTCCTACCACAGTATAAGGTGTAAGAGAAGCCCTGTTCTCTGCAGCTGGCTAGTGAGGTGTGTGCATAAGATTTGAATTTACTCATCTGAAAGGTGGTATGCACTGACCTTTCTTTTTTTTTTTTTTTTTTGAGGCATAGTCTCTCTGTATTGCCCAGGCTGGAGTATAGTGGCATCAAGATAGCTCACTGCAATGTCATACTCCTGGGCTCAAACAATCCTCCTGCCTCAGCCTCTCGAGTAGCTGGGACCGTAGGCATGAACCACCGCATCTGGCTAATTAAAAAAAAATTTTTTTTGTAGAGCTGATCTTGAATTCCTGGCTTCAAGCTATCCTCCTGCCTCAGCCTCCCAAAATGCTGAGATTACAGGCGTAAGCCACTGTACCCTGCCTTGCACTGACGTTTTAATGCTTACTTCTTTTATTACGTGTGCAGTCGTGCATAATTTCATGTCTTGAAGGGCCAATTGTGTATCTTTTTGGGAGAGTACTCTGTTTATGTTTTTTGCCTATTTTTCTGTTAGGGTTTTACTATTTGGTTACTTCAGTTTTTATATACTCAGGATACATTGGGGAGATTAGAACTTCATCTGTAGTATTAATATTCTATGCCCCCTCCCTCCCCACCGGGTTATCTTCCAACTTTGTTTATGACAGATTTTTCTTTTTTTTTTTTTGCCAAATAATTTTTTTAAGTATTTAAAATGTTTATGTTATAAAATTTTTCAATCTTTTTTTCCCCCTGCATTTGGATTTTGAGTCAGAGTTAGAAAGCATTTCTCTACAGTGAGATTTTGAAGGATTTCATCCATTTTTCCCGTAGTACTTATATTTTTTTCCTATAGTTCTGTGAAAATGAACTTTGCGTGGTTTCGGTTTTTATATTTGATTCATTCGGAGTTTACTCTCGTTGTGAGGAATAGGTCCAATTGTGTCATTTTCCAAATGGCTACTCAGTTGTCACAACAACATTTATTATAAAATGAAAGGGCTTTGTTGTGCAAGAAGACTCTTCGGTAATGCCTTGGGGTGAGAGCCATTGGCTGAAACTTTGATCTGAAAGATGGGGACTTGGCTCAGGTGTGTTATTCTGATCTGTGACACTGCAGGTGCATAACGTTGCACTGATTTTTTTAGACGTTTACAGGACTTCATGGAATCTTACAGGTAGAGTGGCTTTTTGAGTGTACTGTCTCTGATCATTGGTGAGAGCCCTGTTGGTGCACAGTGTGTTTTCCTTGGTGGGTACAGTAGCTATTTCTGGAGGAAAAGCCATGTGGCATGGAGCCATGTGGCTGTGCTGGGATGTCCTCTCTTTCCTTATGGCTTGTTTTGCTTTTCAGACCTGTGACGGTTTATCTCTAGACAAGTGATTCTGCTGAAGAGCTGCTAAGTTTCCATTTATTTAAAATGTTAAAAACTAGGTTTCAACTTAAACTCTACTGCCGTTACCCTACCAGACTAGTAGCTCTACTTTTATAACAAATATTTTGTAACACCCACATTTATTATCCCGAAATGAAAATAGATGATACAGCCTATCTACACACACTTTCCTTGGGTAGTCTAGCTTTGGTGGTGGTAAGTATTATATATATGCTGATGGTTTTTTTAAAAAAGGGCTTGTAGTAGAATCTGGCATACTGTTATTAATATATTAGCAGTCAGGCTTGTGGTAACTGCCTACTTCCTGCTAATGCAGTAGATCCTGTTTATAATGGCCTTCTACGTTTTCCCTTCCTGGGACAGGCCATACTTGGTCATAACAAGTAATGAGCATGTTACAGTTTACATATCTTTATTTATAAGAAAGATTACATTTTCTACACAATGATTTACCATTGGTATTTCTTACTTTGTAAACTCATTAACTACATTTACTCATTGATGAGAGTCTAGATATTGCCATTCTGTAGAATTTTACAAATAAAATTTCACATTTTCTTATTCACTGCTTTTCTTCTTGCAATTGAGTCACCAGATTTTGTGTGGGAATTTTTACCACATCAATCTTGCCTTCAGTGATTTCCTTTGTGTTAGATTTTAGAAATTTCTCTCTCCTTTAACGTTGTGGACTAAATGTACCATTCCATTGTCTACTAAAGGGCTCAAGACTGTTCTTTAATAGTGTTTGATTTCTTTAAGAGGAATTTCACTGTGACTTGATCAAGTTCTGTATTATACCCCTTGGGGACTTTAATTGATAATTATGTTAAAACTGCATATTAACTTGAAGAATATGATCAATTTTACTGTCATCGAATATTCCCATTAAAAGCAGGTATATCATTCCATTGTAGGTGGCTTCTTTTTTTTCTTCCATTAAATTCAGTTACAGAAAGTTACCCTGGAGAATTATACATAAATCTCATGTGTCCTGAGTTTCATTAATAGTGATAGTTAGTGTTTATGTTGCTTTTTTTTTAGGAATGGTGTCTTCTTTCCTACTATGTGTTAGAGCTTTGTAAGAGTTAGGAAAGCAATTGTTTAATTAATTATAAAAATAATTTAGAAAAATTGGAAAATAGAGAAAATTATTCAAGTGCCATCACTATTAGTATCATGTTGAATTTCCTTCTAATTTTTTTAAAAAACTTTTTTGTAAAGTTGGAGGTCTCACTGTGTTGCCCAGGCTGGTCTCAAACTCTTGGCTTCCAGCAATCCTTCCACCTTGGCCTCCCAAAGTCCTGGGATTACAGGCATGAGCCACTATACCTGGCTGCCTGCTAATTTAAAAAAATTGCATTTGTTCTTTTTTCTTTTTTTTTTTTTTTTTTTTGAGACAGAGTCTCACTTTGTTGCCCTGGCTACAGTGAGTGCCATGGCGTCAGCCTAGCTCACAGCAACCTCAGACTCCTGGGCTCAAGCAATCCTACTGCCTCAGCCTCCCAAGTAGCTGGGACTACAGGCATGCACCACCATGCCCGGCTAGTTTTTTCTATATATTTTTAGTTGTCTGATTAATTTCTTTCTATTTTTAGTAGAGACAGGGTCTCGCTCTTGCTCAGGCTGGTCTCGAACTCCTGAGCTCAAACAATCCGCCCGCCTCGGCCTCCCAGAGTGCTAGGATTACAGGCATGAGCCACCGTGCCCGGCCTAGAAAAACATTTTAACTGTAAATGAAGAAAGGATAGAAATGAGAACTCCTGAGAGGAAACAGAGACTGTCTGAAACTAACCTTTATTAAATACTATTCCTGATGAAAATTCAAATATCTTCAAAAGTAAAATTATAACATATATGAGTGATGATTCCATCTGTTAAAAAAATAAGAATTACTTCCATTCAATTATTCTGAACATATTTTTGAGTTTATTTGCTATAAACATCTACGAAGTAGTAAAGAAATCTCTTCAGCTTAAAAATAGTTTGCATTATGCGACAAAAGCAGATAAGGTAACAGTTAAGTAAGCTCTAAATTTACTCCCTGATTGGTATTAAAGATAAATTTGTAAGTAAAACGATTGCAACCTGGGAACGAGATGTGGCTCAGGTTTTTCTTCAACACCGATAACTGTTGGAGAGGTGAGATCAATGATATAGCTACAAAAAACAGAACTCAAATTAATAAAGACTTCAAGGATGATACAGCTGTAACTTAATCTAGTATTTTGAGTGTATTTCTTTTGGGGGAGAGAACCCACATGATCCTGACAATCCCTGCACATTCTTGCTGACTATGCCAAGGATGCAAGGCCCTGGCCACTCCTTATCCAGGCCTTTTCTCAGAATTGAGTTTGAGGCCACCAGCCTTGAGGGATGAGGTAAGGCACCCTGGACAACAGCAGGCTTATTTTCATGGTCAATCTCCTAATTTCAGTGTTCCTCTCCTGTAATGTGCCCCACTATGTGTATAAGCATCTGTTATGGGCTGAATTTTGTACCCCCCGAATTCATATGCTGAAGTACTAATCCCCAGTACCTCACAATGTGATCATATTTGAAGACAGGGTCTTTAAAGAGGTGATGAAGTTAAAATGAGGTCATTAGGGTAGGTCCTCACCTAATTGAGTGGTGTCCTAACAAGAAGGAGAAATTTGGACACGGACACATCAGAGGGAAGACGAAGTGAAGACACAGGGAGAAGATGGCCATCTATAAGCCAAGGAGAAAGGCATGGAATTGATTCTTCCCTCATTGCCCTCTGAAGGAACCAACTCTACCAATAATTTGATCTGAGACTTCTAGCTTCCGGAACTGTAAGAAAATAAATTTCTGTTGTTTAAGCCCATCTAACACATAGTACTTTTTTATGGAAGCAAAATAACAGCATCCATGATGGATTTTGCCTCTGTGGAACTTGAGGGCCAGGGGGAACTGAAGTGAGCATCACGCTGACACTCTGGCTGATGTTTCTGCTGTGAGCAATAAGGTCCGTTGTCTCTGACCTAGGAGTCTTCTGCCTTTTGCCAGCATCCAAGAAAACAGGAATAGACTAACTTGCCAACTGTAAGCACAGTAAAATCTCAGATCTTGGTGTAGTTCCTAAAAACTGCTGAGTAAATTAAACTGATGTATTTCCTCCCTCAAAATTGGTTTGTTTATTAAATACATACAATTGACAATAAAAACCTTAAATATTTGTTGGATTTTAAAATTCATCATCCTTATTACATTACCAAGGGAGAATTGGTTTTTAAAAATTTTTTATTCGTATTTTAGTCATGTGAGAAAACAACTTATTTTCACAAGGGAAGAGGAAACAGTACATTAAAACTGTATCAGCATGGTGCTATGCTCAATTATATTTTTAGTGCAAGAATGACTTTAACATTAACTGGAGATGTTATCACAGTTAAATTTTGAAAACAGTTCCCTTGCCAGAAAAATCTTGTATTACTTTCCTAAACATTCAAATTAAATGATCTAAGACCATTATTGGAACCTGTAAGTTTTTCTCTTCCCTTTGACTGAAATATGTTAAGCTCCAGGTCTCCAGTTTAGATGATCTATTATTAAGTTATGCTCGAAGTTGCTCCAATTCAGTTCTCTCAAATAAATATAAGATCTCTAATTTCATTTGATTGGATGTGGTTGTATCTATCTTTGACCAAAGAAAGTAAGAAAAACTTACTTTTAAAGACTTTAAAATACTTTCATTAAGGAAAAGAAACCTAAGAGTGTTAATTCAAGGGAAAGAGAGCCACAGAGTGATCTTTGCATTCTCTATGACTGTTCTACTAGTTACAATGTCTCCTTATTCTAGTAGTTCAGCCTATATTTATTTTTTTTAATTTAGAGATGGAATGTACTTTAAGGTTTTATATGAGAAATTAAGTAACATGTTCAAAGTCTATTACTATTAATAGCTAATGGCAGAGTAGGGTTTAGAACCAAGATCTCCTGATTCCACAGATCTAGTTGGTGTACTGGATTATCGAGCGCCTGAGGAAAAACAAAAGCACTAAAAGATAATGACAGCGTCATACAATGAGGTTTAAAAAAAGGCAATCTGTCAAAGAGAGCTTCATAACTGAGTCTTGAAGGAAGAGTGGAACTTAAAAAAATAGAGACGAGCTTATTGACAGGTAAGCAAAGATGCCACAAAATAAAAATTTAAAAACTAATAGACGTTATGTATATATTATATTTGATCTATCACCAAAACTGCTAAATTTGTCCATCATTCTTCTCCGCATATACCCCACAATTGGAAGTCTCATCCTTTTAATTTTTCCTTCAATATTACAACTTTTCTCAATTTGATACTATCTTCTTTCAAAAATCATCTCAGGGTTAGTGAAAAGGCACAGATGTTAGCTTAAGATAAGCCCTAGCCATTGAAATGTTTGATCTTCAGCAAGTTACTTAACTTCTTTGAGAACATTTTTTATTTGATAGAATGAGGATAACAGCCACTTCACAGTCATTGTGAGAATTAAATGAAAAATACTTACAATATCTAGCAGTTACTTTACACAGAATACGCACTTGATAAACATTACCTCTGAATCCACATCTTTACGCACTGCAGCAACTTCTTTATCCTCATCACACTCCCCTACTAATCCGCTCAGCACCTGAATTACCCCCGTTATCATTCCCATTTAATTATTATGGGTTGTACATAACTGTCAGATACAAGGCACGTATCTGGGCATTTTCTCTTCTCTGGCACCAAATAAACATTGCGAATTGCTCCAAAGAAGTAATCTACCTCATCCCCTAGCTGGTTCATTTATAGTTACTCCATGATCGTGGAATAGCAATCATACTGTAAATTTAATTTAAGGGCAGAGCCCTTATTTTAATACTTCTTACTGTAATTACCTCTTAATGGGATGCCTGACTAGTTGTGCTTTTATTTTTTACATTTTCCCCAAGTTATCTTTCATGTAGACTGAGAAAGAAGACCCAAAATCAGGAGCTGAGTTTTCACAGTTGACTGGTTTGGCAGTCGACTTACCTCTGGTAACAGCCAATCAGCTGCTACCAAGAACAAAAGCATGCTTAGAAAATCTAAGGGACAGGCAGTTGGAATTTTCAGCTAACTGCCTCCTTCAGAGCACTAAAGGTCATTTTCTTTAAAACTCTGTGAGAGGTGGAGGCTCTCCAAACCTACATCTTTAATATAGCTTCCATCTAGGAAGGTTCAGACACCTACATGTAATTATCTACAAAACACTTCAATCGTCATGTGACTACTCAGTACCTGAGGGAGAACACAAATGCTAAAATGTCGTGCCAACTACATACAATGAGGTTTAAAATAGGCAATCTATCAAAGAGAGCTTCATAATGGAGTCTTGAAGGGACAGTGGGACTTAAAAAATAGAGAAGACATTATTGACAGGTAAACAAGATAAGTAAATGCACAAATCACAAAGATAGGAATGAGCTGCGGATGCATGGGAAGCCGTAAGACCGAATGATATGCCGATTTGTCCTCCCTACTCATTGTTGTGTGGTTGTACATGTCCACTCAGGCTGCCTTTCACTGAGTACCTAGTGAGCTGAGACGGAACTTTTCTGACTTACCCACTGCCCTGACTAGCCAAGAATGGTCACAGAGGCTGACAAATAATTTTTGACAATGATAATAATAAAATCTGTTTTACACTCATGTTTTCCTTCAGAAGCCCCTTCATATGGTCACGTAAAACATGCTTTACACTCATGTCATGAAAGATATCTGGTATCTGGTTTTATCTATTCCTGGGAGGACCTGGGTCAGAAATGCCTTTCTCTCACCTTTTCCAGTGACCTTGACCTAAAGAAGAAAGTTTGTCCTCACCTTGAAATAATGTGCTGAACACAACAAAATATCTCTCCTGATACTCAGTTCCCAGAAACCTGGGGCTCTCTTTTTCG
Organism: Avahi laniger; assembly: GCA_963575035.1. Lineage (NCBI taxonomy): Eukaryota > Metazoa > Chordata > Mammalia > Primates > Indriidae > Avahi > Avahi laniger. Next base: position 93,631 of record CAUYSK010027294.1, on the reverse strand, counting down.
TTGCCTGCTTTCCACTAGGGAGGGCAATAAAGCAAGCGTATGGAAGCAAGGGTAGTTTTAAATCACTGTAGCAACACTGTCATGTTGTTTCTCCACACTGCATCAAAATTAAAACATCTGAGTAAGTTGAAGGTACACATTGACATCTCTAAAAAAACTATGAAGCAAGTGACATTTGCCTTCTTTTTCCCCCAGCAATCCTTTGTCTCTTTTTTCTCATTTGTCCCCACTTGATGTTTCCCCCCCATAAGACTAAAAGGATCCGTTTTCAGCCACAGTTACTAATGAATTACACTCTGATGTCAATATCAGTACTCCCACAGTAGGTGATTTATCTGTAACAGGGAATGAAAAATGTTCTTCCCCCTGAAAAACAAATCAGGCACTGGGCATCTAGATGGAGGATTGAGAGCAAGAGAAGGGGCTGATTGGAAGAAGGATGACTTTGACTATTTTTGTAATTTCTTCCTGACTATAAAAGTGCTTTTTATGCAAAACATGAAAAATACAAACAAGTATAGTGAAATTAATTACCCACAAATCAACCATATATAAGCACTGTTAACATTCCGGTATATTTCTGGAGTCTGTTCCCTTTGCATTTATATATTAAGTGTAGGATCCTGCTGTATATAGCTTCACAACCTTCTTTCACTCATTGTTATTCTGACCATTGTCTCATGTAACTCGTGTTTTTTAAAAAAGTTTTCACAGTTACGCATCTAAAATAACTGTGCACAATTTACTCAGACACAAGATAGTCTGCTGTTTCCAGAGTTTTCCTATTATGAATAATGTAGTAATGAATAATCCTGAACAATTTTTTTCTATATTTAAAAATATTTCCTTATGAACATGTTTAAGACTATTGATATATATTGGCAAATTGCTGTCCAGAAATCTTGCAGTGAAAATTAAATATACTCTATAATAATCTGATATATAAAAAGTATCTCATTGTTTTATGTTTTTGAATATTGGTGTAACTGAACATTTAAAAATATGCTTGTTAGCCATTTTTCCTTCTATGAATTATCTGGACATATTCTTGACCATTTTCTACTGGAAATTCAGTGTTTTAAATTTAGTTGTGAAATAATAAAATAATCCCTTGCAATATTTATAGTAAATATTTAACCCAATTTGTCATTTAACTTATGAATTTTTCTCATCCTTTTATGTGAGAAAATTTAAACACTCAAAAATTTCAAAGAATAACAAAGATATTTTGATCACCCCAGATTAACATTACTTCTAGTTTTTAAGAACTTTTTATTATGGGATGTCTCGAACATTGGAAAAAATAGAGAGAATGATACAATCATTCACTTTGTATTCATCACCTAACTTGTCTTATTTCATCTATACTCCCACTACTCACCTTCCTCCTCCAAGATTATTTTGAAGACATTCTAGACATCTTATATATTTTAATATGTATTTCTAAGAGAAAATTAGTTCTTTTTAAAGAAAACCATAATATCATTTCACATTTAAAAATAGTAGTGATTCCTGGATATATACCCAGTGACTGTTTATATTTCCCCAGTTATCTCATTCTCAAAATTTTTTATAGTTGTATGAATCAGGACCCAATAAGGTCCAAACTTTGCCATTGGTTAATGTATCTCTGAAGTTTTAAAATCTATAAGTAACTTTCCTTTCACCCACACCCCCTCATCATTTTTTCTATGTGTTTTCCTTGCAACTTATTAGTTGAAGAAATATTAATAGTTAGTTCTAATGTGTTTCCCACAGTTTGGATTTTGCTGATTGCATCATTGTGGTATCTTTTCTATCACTTTTTTTTTTCTGTAAATCGTTAAGTAGATTTAGAGACTTGATCAGATTCAGGTTTAATTTTTTTGTCAAAAATACTTCATAGGTGGTGTTGGGTACTTCCCATCAGGAGGAACATAATGTCTGGTTTGCTCTCTTTTCATGTTGTAGCAGCCATCATTTATTGCCTAGATCTGTTAAATCCATTAGAGGTTGCAATATGGTGATATACTCATGACTTATTAGCTGGAATACCTTTATAAAGATAACTTTTCCTTTATCATTTATTTGGTTATCTGGAGGTACAATTCCTATGTGGGAAAAAAAAGCTTCATTCTTTTTCCTCACTTACCAGTTTTGAAAATGATGAATCAATTTCCTAGTATCCTCATAGAGGCAACCAATAAGGTATGTTTTTCGGTATTATTATGAACTCATAGGTGTCAATTTAAATATATTTAATGTGCTTCTATCATTAAAGTTATTATCCTTATTGATGTTCAAAGTATCCAATTTTTGAAGGTGTGGTCTTTTCGAAGTTGGCTCTACTATTAATGACAGCGTTTTTGTTGTTGTTGTTTTTACTGCTTTTGTTTTAATCTCCTTGAATAGTTTGATTCCTCCAAGTCATTTTTTTCCTTTTAATTTTTTCTGGTGTCAATCTTTCAAATTGGAAACTTTTTCAAGATTTCTCGTGATACTTGGTTGTCTACTCAGATTTAAAAGCAGGTAAGAAGAAGCTTATTTGAGGCTCTAGATCTGAGAGAGGCCTATCAACTGTGGGTTTCACTGTAGCATATTCTAGACAAGTTGTTTCATTGGGGAACAGTCACAGTGTTTCAGTCTTTTCTCTTTAGTTTCTCAAGCTCCCTATGTCTTCCATATCCTTCCTAAAGAGTAGAGGTTTGGCTGCTAGCATTCTGTGATGCTAGCATTTAAGTATTCATCCCATCTCTCTGCTTTCAGTACGGCATCCCTTTTCTCAAATGTGCTTGACATCCACCAGTTGAGAGACTCCCTGTTTAAACCTTTCCCAAGATGAAAACTTCCAAACCCTGCCTGAGAGGGGGAAGGGCAGCTGTTAGGCTGTAGAGCACTGGGAAGAGGAGTTAAATATTTCTTATATGACTAGTCAAACAATCTTATTTGCAGTCCCACTTTCATCTCCCCTTCAAGAAGGTACTTCGTGCTGCCAAGTCCTAAGCCCTTTGGGAGCCCTACAGTACAAATCACATTGCTTCTAATCTTTCCCCAATGCCAGTTTTGGTTTTTGCTTTCCTAGGTCTGCTAAATTATTAATAGTTATCGCTTGCCCATCTGCTTTCCAGCTTTCTAAATTGTGTTCCTACTGTCAATTCTCCAATTTTCTCTGTCCTTATTAGTTTATGTCACTTAAAAACTCCCTTTAATGTTTAGTTCAGAAGGAGTAAGAATAAATGTGTTTTCAAAACCAATAAACAGAAATTCTAAATGTCTCATGAATTTAAACAATTGATGGAGGGTGGTACAGTTTGAATGTATCCCCTCCAAATTTCAGACATTGAAACTTAAGGGACAATGTGATAGTATTAAGATGTGGTGCCTTTAAGAGGTGATAAGGCCATGAGAGCTACTCTCTCAGACTGGGATTAAAGCCCTTATTAAGAAGGCTTCATGCAGTGTTCTCCTCCCTTGCCGTTCTTCCACCTGTGAGGATACATAGTTCCTCCCCTCTGGAGGATGCAGCAGCAAGGTGACATTTTGGAAGCAGAGAGCAGCCCTCACCAGACAACCTTGATCAAGACTTGATCTTGAACTTCCCAGTCTTCAGAACTGTGAAAAATAAATTTCTGGTTTTTTGTAAATTACTGAGTCTCGTGTATTTTGTTAAAGCAGCACAAATAGACTAAGAAGGTAATAAAGAAATCCATTGGATTTTGATGCTAGGAACATTTTCTTTTTGATGGCCTGGAGGTCATGACATTGGATCCACAGAAGAAAATATAAACCTGGAACACTATTTGGCCTGGAAATGAACAGTAGGTACACAGTGTGACAGACATAAGGTGACCTGCAATGATTCAAGTCCTTGTACAATCCTCCTCTTTGAGTGTGACTTGCTTCTAACCAATAAGATAAGTAAAGATGATGAGATGTCACTCTTTTGATTAGGTTATATTATATGACAAAGGTGATGGAATGTTGCTACTGTGATTATGTTTCATTGTATAAGAAAACATAACAGACTGGAAAGATTCTCCTGTTGGCTTTGCAGAAGCAAAAAGCCATGCTGTGAACTGCCTATGAAGAGAGCCATATGGCAGGGAACTACAGGCAGCTTCTAGGAGCTGACAGTAGACTCTAGGTAGTAAGAATCTAGGGCCCTTAATTACACAGCCACAAAGAAATAAATTCTGCTAACAATCTGAGCTTAGAAGCAAATTCTTCCCTACTTGAGCCTTCCGATGAAAAAGCAGCCTAGCCAACACCTTGACTGCAGCCTTGTGAGGTTCTGAACAGAGAACCAGCTAACTTGTGTCTGGACTCCGGCCCTGTGGAAACTGTGGGTCATAATAAATCTGCATTGTTTTAAGTCTCTAAATGTATGTTAATTCATCATGCAGTAATGGAGAACTAGTATGGATCACGACAATGATTTTATTGAATTGCAAGTTGAGACTGCTATCTGGCCACTTTGGTCTCTCATATGTCTCTGAACCAGCAGCAAAGAAGGGAGTTACTACACTGGCTGGGGTAATTGATCTTGACTACCAGAGGGCAACCGGGTTGGTACTACACAATGCGAGTAGGCAGAGGTATGTATGGAATATAGGAGAATCCCCTAGGGCACCTTTTAGGTCTGTAATTAAAGTCAATGAAAAATTTTAACAATATAATTCAGGGAGAACTACTAATAGCCTAGACCTTTCAAGCACGAAGGCGTGAGTCATGCCACTATACAAAAAAACTACAAGCAGCTAAGGTGCATGCTGAGGATGAAGAAAATACGGAATAGGTTGTAGAAGGAGGTAGTTATAAATACCAGCAATGATGGTATGATCAGTTGTAGAAATGAAGACTTTAATAAGTATTTGCTTCTTATTTTAATATGATTATGTTTATACATACATTAACCAACTATTTTTGTGGTTTTCCCTCTCTTATCCCCTTATCATCTAACATGTGGTAATAATTAATTTTATATCTCAGTCTTATTAACTAAAGAAAAAAATCAATATTTTAAAGAATTAAAGTTAGTTTTATTTAGAAATCTTACTGAGGACCATAGCCTGACGACTGCAGCCCAGGAGAATTCTTTTAGAGAGATTCTGTAAGACTCCTCTGAAACAGTGTTTTAGTTCACAGTTTATATATGGGTTGTGGAGGCTTACTACATGTAAAATCACATAAAACTTGTTTAGAAGTTCTATTAAAGCATAATTACATCAAGGTTTGGGTGTAAGAGTGTATCTGGTTATAGATTATGAGGCATAATCACTAACCTCGTCAGATGTTATCTTACGTGTAGGAAAAGGCAAGGATCAGGGTCATTTATCTTTTAAGGAATATAGTGATTCAGACAAGAGACATGGAGTGGGAGGGTCTTGTGTTCCATCCTGTTTTGTCTTCAAAGCAGCCTCTGGAGAGTTGCACATTGTCACAGTCAGGGGCTTTGTGAAATTATGCCGGCAGAAGAGAAATAAGTTAACATGGCTTCTTATGTTTGTTACTTTGTCTCACAGCATTTATGTTACAAGATATGAAAGAAGACTCAATATCACCCAAGAATTTTGTAGCCACTTTTGAGGAAAGGATTTGTCTATTTCAGTTGTGCACAGATAGTTGTATCATATAATAAGGCAGAATGATGACTTTATTATTGTCTTTATTTGGACATTAAGTATGATATAAGCAAATATGTATGGGTACCAAACTGACAAGAGGTAGACTGTGAGGGCTTCAGGAGAAGAGTTGTATACTTAAGGGTGGCAATGAAGGGGGTGGTTGTGGAGGGCAGAGGGAACAGTACATGAATTCCTAATGATTCTTTCCCGTCACAGGATTTAATATTTCAAGGTAGTTAGGATAAGGCTCTGTGTAATATAAGTACATAGGAGAAGCATAAAAATAATCTTGTTGGAATAGGGAAAGCTTCCTAAAATGCTTAAATTTTGTGTTTTCATATCTATAATAATCTTTAAAAACAGATATAATCATTTTCTGTACTGTTTGGATAACTAGATAACCAAAGACTACCATACAATTCTATAGCCCAAGTATGTGTTCATGATCTTTGTGTTTGTTTTAACTTTCTCTATAGATTCAAGCCTGAATATAAAGAACAATTCACAGTATTCCTCTCCTAACTCTCAATTTTAACTTTTGTTACATTAACCAAAGCAAAGGAGATAGCCCATCATCTGAATACCCTTTTCTGGTTTCTCCTCATCTCTCTAACCTCTTTTTATTGGAGAACTTCAGGGATCAGTCCTTGCTACTCCTCTCTATTTAGACTCATTCCTTAAGCAAGTCCATGTAGGCTCTGGTTTTGAATATTATGCACATACCAAGGACTCCAACATTTACATTTCCGGCCCAGACCTGGTCTCTGAACTTCTAACTCACATATATCCAGTTGCCCTCTTGAATCTATTTGGATGTCTCACATTTCAAGTTTAATATGATCAAAATGGAAGTCTTCGTCCTGTCCCTCTAACACAACAAAACAACTTCTCAGCACTTCCCTCATCTTATACCTACTCAATAGCATAAGTCAAAATCTTGGGAGTCATTCTTAATTCTTTTCTTTCTCTCACCCCTCCATCCTGCTGGCTAATTTGTATGGTTGACTGTGCTTCCAAAATTTATCTCACTCTCTTACTTCTTTCCACTCATAATGTTGCCACCCTACCCAAAGCTATCACCATCTATCAAACAGACTACTACAACAGTTTTTTATTTCTCTCCTCCCATTTTAAACATTCTAAATACAGGAATGACAATTATTAAATATCTTTTAAAAACCTAAATCAGAACCAGAAACTTGAAGGTTTTTTCAGTGGCTTCCGACTGCACTTAGGATAAAGTAAGAATTCCTCACCATGGGGCCAGTGAGGCCATTTATTATAGTCTGGCCCCTACTGTAGTTTGAACTTCTCCAACTCCATCTCATGTCACTTTCATTCTTCCCTCCCTCCATCTCCATGCTCCAGCCACCCAAACTACTCTTCTTTCAGTTCCTTAAACACATCAAATTCTTGTCCACCTTAAGGATTTTCCGTATTCTTTCGCTGCCTAGAAGGCTCTTCTTTACATGATTTACTTTCTCAGTGCTCAGATCTCAGCACAAATGTTACTTTCTCAGACAGGCTTTTTTGATCACTCGAATAGTCCAAAGTACACAGCACCTCCTTTAAATCTGCTTTTTTCTTTGCAGCATTTATTATGTAGGTTTAAAGACAAATTTCACATTATACAGCATAGGTTAAATACATGCTTTATTGGCTAAAGAGAAAACTGACAAGTAAGGCCAAGGCTAGTGAGAGACAAAAGATATGGATATCCCATTCTCCTCCTATAGGAACCACCATACTACTAAGATTTGCTTTTAGGAGAGAGACAATGGCCCCTCTCTTATTCTTCCTGTTTATACAGCTTTAACATTAGAGGAATACACTTGATGCCAGAGAATCTGATTTTGGCAGCCAAGCAGGCTATTTACCGATACTGTTTGAGAATGCTAGCTTCCCTGCAAAGTTGTAATCACTTCTACCAGGAAGACAAAGCCACCAGTTCCATAAGAATTGGGCATAGCTCCTCCTATGGGAGAAAAGAGGACCTCCCAGTTCTCATTGTCCAGGAAACCCAGGGTGAGAACTCATGGCCATTTTCAGACATACTGCTCTTTGAACTACAACTAATTTCTTATCTTTCTCCCTTATTAGACTGGAAGCTCCATTAACATAGCAAGCATATCTTTTTTGTCCTCTATTGCATTCCTATTACCTAGCAAAGGGCTGAGCCCCTATTAGGCACTCAATAAACACTTTTTGAATGAATAACTGGTGGATGGGAAGCAGTTCAACAAAAACAGACCCAAGATTAGAAAAACACACCCCAAACACAGTGATTTTTCTGTCATTAGAGTGAAACAAAAATCCAGTCTTGCAGGAATGGTTCCAAGTTTTTAAATTCTTTCTCAAATCATATTTCTGATCAAACCAATTCCACAGAGATGAAGATTAGCCCCAATGGAGAGGTATTTTGGGCATACAGTGACAACAGAAGGATGATTCAGACACTGTTCTAGTGGTACTGACTATAAAATGGAGCACACTTCGTTGAATCAGTCCAGTAAAAGCCCTTAAAAGAAAACTGTGCCTTCATATTAGATAGCCTTGTACTGCTCACATGGTTGAAAAGGAGAAATTTAGTAAGTTAATATCCAGGTAGCAGATGATGTCAGTGTTCCACCCATATCCACTGGGATTCATTAACCTTGTCATGCACACAAGCTCCTGGTGTGTTTTCACCCTCACAGCCAGAACCTATGTCTCTGTCAGAGGGCTGCTCTTAAGCTGCCAAAGACCACTTTGCCTGAATAGTCTAAAGTTCCCGAGAATTTACATCTCCTCAGGGGCAACTCTTAAACCAATGGTCCTCAGTGAGGAAGAGATTTGACCACCAAGATTCAAAGTGTCTAGAGACATTTTTGGTTGTCATAACTGGGCAGGGAAAGGGGGGTTGGAATGCTACAGGCATAACAGGTAGAAGCCAGAGATGCTGCTAGACACCCTAAAATGTACAGGACTTTCACAACAAAGAACAAATACCCCTAAAACATCAACACTATCGAGGTTAAGAAACTCTGCCTTAAACAATGACTGATGGGCAGGGAAGTATAAATACTCCATTTTTTCCCCCTCATACTTGATGTCGCGTACTGAGATGCGATATACACTATCTCCAGAGCTGTCCTGTGGGACTGAGCTGAAATTACATGCTTGGAAGTTTGCCCAACACTATAGCCTTGTTTGGTCTTCTTCTCCACTTCCCCACTGCCCTACCAATCTTTCCTGAGAACACTTCCCAATAAACCACTTTTATATAAATCCTCATCTCAGGCTTGCTTCTGCAGAAAATAACCCAAAACAGTATGTGTAAGTGGATACTTAAGGAGAACTACAAACTTTATGTACATAGAATGGAGTAGGTTACTAAATAATTAGCTATATTAAAACAGAACTCACATAGTTAGACAAGCTCCTAAGTAGCGGCTCAGAGTATCTTAAACTCAAACCAAGAAAGCATGGTGTGGTAGGAAAAAAACTAACTGGAAAGTCAGAAAACCGAGTTCCAGTTTAACCTCTGTGACTAAGGAGCCATGAGATCTTGAGTAAATCACAGCCATATGGAAAAATGAGAAAATAAAAAGGAGATAATTGCTAAGTCTTTTCTCTAACATTCTATGATGTCTTAGAGCAGTGGTTCTCAAACAAGGGCAATTCTACCCACTAGGGGATATTTGGCAATATTTGGAGACATCATTAACTGGGGCAGGATGCTCCTGACATCTAGTGAGCAATGGCCAGGGATGTTGGTAAACATCCCACAAAGCACAGGCAAGTCCCCTGCTCCCTGCCAACAAAGAATTATCTAGCCCAAATGTCAATAGTGTCAGGGTTGAGAAACCCTGTCTTACAGAGATAAATAGATTAGATATTAACTTAAGAACTTCCTGATGGTTAAGATTATTAAAAAGAGGCATATATTATTGAAGGAAACTAAAACATAGTCTCTAAATATATTCTTAAAAACAACATAGACTACAGATGCTTTCCTGTATGAGATTTGGAAGGATTTATTCTAAACATATCATGAAATGGTACATGGAAGAATAAACACATGTCCAAGTTGATAAAGACAGAGGAGAGAGCAGGGACTTGAATCTTAGCAGGCTTGACATAATTCCTCAGAATTGATTCTCATCCATGTTTTGCGATTTAAATATGCTATGAGTATATATTCAGATCCATCCCTCTCCCCTGTAATCACTGAAGAAACCTTCCTTACATGTTCATTAACCTTTGTATACAACTTTGGGGACCAATTTTTCTCCTCTAACATTTTCCTAGAGGGAAAAAATAATGTTTCCTCAAATCATATACAGGTAAGGGTAAGAGAAAACTATTTTATAGCTAGCTTATCTGAGTTGATAAAAACATTTAAATGTACAACGTATTTGCTTACGAATCCGGGTTTATTCATGTGACAGGTGGTATTAATAAAAGGATGCCATATTTAACTTTGACTTTACATTCCTGTTGGTTAAAACCTCTCACACCCTTTTTAAACAAAGAGCTAGCAGTACAATCCAACATACTGCCTAACTAGCCAAAGTTACATATTGTCAGAAAACTCTACACTCCCAACAGGAAATTCCAGGAATGAAAAGCTTTCTGTTTCATTACCAGAAAGGTGCTTTGTTCCAGTAACCACAATAGGTAGACTAAAATGAAAAGATTTATTCTTAGATTGTTGATTTCTCTGAAAGAGATTTAAGAACAAACTTAAAATTTTTGAAGTCTGACACAATGAATCCTCTTTCATCTTTGATAATATTTTAAAATGGACATCAGAAAATCTTCTAAGGTGCTTAAAACTTTGAAAGACTAGCTGCTGTCACTTGAAAGGCAGGGTGGATAGCTGAGACAAAGCCTAAGGTTTTCATCTGGGCAACTTGCCTGAGATGGATGGGCTGAGCAGAGGCCTGTATCCTGTACTTTGCCAAGTCTTACTCATTGGGAATCAGGCTAGAAGAGGCACCTTTGCCTCTCTCTGCTATCTGTTAGACGCCCTCATTAGGAGAAGGACCTAGAAACCACCTACTACAACTTCCACCACAAAGTACGTTGACCACCTGCTGTCAACTGCCAAACCAATACATGATCCAAGGTCTCAAAGCTGAATATTTGCTCTTGATAATACAACTGCTAGTGTGATGATCAGTAGCAAGGCATATATTTTAAGCTGATTCATACCGTGTACATTTACTAAATGCAAAATTTAAAGAATAGCAATGATATTTTTACCTATATTAGCATGCTTTTCATCTCATGTGACACTGGTATATCATCAAAGGAAATAGAATTAACACTTACTGAGACTCTACTTCCAAATTTTCCAATATGTTTAAGTAAAACACATTTATTCTTGAAGTGGGGGACAGTGGCCAAATGAAGGCACCAATTTAAATGAAGGCTATTTTACTGCCACTTACGGTATTTAAAAAATAATAAGCCTAAAAACAAAAACATTTTCCCCACAATTTGACATGTCAATCTTTATTTGGTTTAAGACAACAAAAGTTTGCATGCTCTTATAGTAAGATATGTTTCCTTTCTAGTGATATCAAAATAACCCTACTTCATTACTCAAAAAGAAGAGATAGGCAATGAATGTAACTCAAGTGGATTTCCAGCTAGTTAAAAAATTGTTAAACAAATGATATCCAAAATATACTTAATAAGGAACAGCTTCTAACAGCAAGCAGTAGAGCAACACTTTTACATTGGCTTTTTTAACAATTTTATCAATAACTATGGCAAAGAACAAAATAATTATTAAATTTTGAACTATATAAAATATGCCTATTATCTGGATAGCATTTGATATTTCTATATTTCCTCTTTTCCAATTGAAATGAGTAGTGACATATTATAAAGTTGGTGTACATTCTAAAATGATTTTAACCAAAATACTGCATTTAACACATTACCTCTAGATATATCAGGTACTTGATGTCTGTAGAGTCAAAGATCACTAAACTAAACTAGACATCAGGAAACATGAATCCTTCACTCAGCTCTGTCATTAATTATCTGATAAACCTATGAAAGTCATTTATTTTGGACCTGGTTTTTTTTTTTTATTTCAGCATATTATGGGGGTACAGATGTTTAGGTTACATATGTTGCCCTTGCCTCCCCACCCCCCAAGTCTGAACTTCAAGCATGTCCACCCCTCGGATGGTGCGCATCACACTCTTTGTGTATGGATATACCCGTCCCCTCCTCCTCCCTCCCTCCCCGCTCCGCGCTGCCCGACATCCAATAGATGTTATTCTTATATGTGCACTTATGTGCTGATCGGTTAATACCAATTTGATGGTGAGTATATGTGTGGACCTAGTTTTTTGTTATAAAATGTCCGTTTTGGCTTTAAGGTTCTATGGTTCTAAAATCACTAATATGGGCTAAATAACTAATAATATTTTATAATAGGAATTAGAATGTAAAAATCTGTACTTTATGTTAAACGCCATCAACTACTGAAAAATGGGACTGGAAGAGGAGAAAGAAAATTGGCCTAACTATAGTTCATGCAGAGAAAAAGACTTAGCAGTTAAATCGTAAAGTTCAAAGAATAATAAGACTAGGAGTAGAATGGATGAAAACTTGGGTCATATTACTAGAAATATAGCAGCCAGTCTACAGAAGAGAATAATTTTATTGCAAGTGCTATGAACTGGTCAGAACACATCTAGAATATTCAGTATAACTGCAAACCAGAACATCATGATTACCTAATTTTATAAAATAGTTATTTCTAATGTTTCTTTAAAAGCAAAAGTGGCATCCAGAGCCCTTAACCCAAACTTAGGTAAGATAAGGAAAGGCGTGTGGTTAATTTTATGTGTCAACTTGGAAACATCTTTTAGATGAGATTAACATTAAATTGATGAACTTTGGGTAAAGAAGATTGCCCTCCATAATGTGGGTACACTTCATCCAATCAGTTGAAGGCCTGAACAGAATGAAAAGACTACCCCTCCTGAGCGAGAGAAAATTCTCCAGCAGACTTCCTTCAGACTGGAACTGTACCATCAGCTCTCCTGGGTCTTGGGCCTGTCAGCCCACACTGCAGATTTTTGCACTTTCCAATCACCATAATCACATGTGCCAATTTCTTATAATAAATCTCTCTCTTTCAACCCACAACAAATGTCAAAGAACTACCCCCAAAATGTCAATAGTATCGAGGTTAAGAAATCCTACCTTAAACAATGACTGATGGGCAAGGAAGTATAACTAGTCCAGTTTTTTCTCTTGTAACTGATCTGGATAGTTCTGAGATATGATATATACTATCTCCAGAGCTCTCCTAACATTGTACCCTTGTTTGGTTTCCTTCTCCTTTCCATCCTCTTCCCCATTTCCCTACCAATTTTTCCTGAGAAGACTTCATAATAAACCACTTTTATATAAATCTTCATCTCAGGGTTGCTTCTGGGGAAAATAACTGAAAACACCATGTACAAGTGGATACTTAAGGAGAACTGCAGACTTTATGTACATAGCATGGACTAGGTTACTGAATGATTGCCTATGCAATAACAGAACTCATGTAGCTGGACAAGCCCATAAGTAGGGGCTCAGGGTATCTTAAACTCAAAGCAAGAAAGCACGGTGCAGTAGGAAAAAAACTAACTGGAAAGTTAGGAAACCCAAGTTCTAATCTCACCTCCGTGATTAAGAAGCCATGAGACCTTAAGTAAATCACGGCCATATGGAAAATGAGAAAATAAAAATCAGATAATCACTAAAGTCTTTTTTTCTAACATCTTATGATGTGTTAGAGCAGTGTTTCTCAAACAAGGGCAGTTCTGTCCCCTAGAGAACATCTGGCAATGTTTGGAGACATTTTTGGCAACCATAACTTGTTGCAAGTGCTATGAACTGGTCAGATCACCACGAGAGAGAGAGAATAGGAGATATATATTTTTCCCACCACTTTATCATAGACATGCATGTGAGGCAGTACATAAATACATGTTGAAAAAATATATATATACACGTATGTATACACACACACACACATATGTGTGTGTGTGTGTGTGTGTGTGCATCTTCTATTGGTTCTGTTTGTCTAGAGAACACCTAACACAGAGGTTTCCTGGAGGAAGTGATTGCAAGCTGAGACTCTTACAATATGTGGAAATTAGGTAGGTGAAGTGGAGGAAGAAGGAAAGAGGAAAGCATTGACAAAAGTGTTTTAGGCAATGGAAACAGCAGCATCATAGCCCTGAAAGGCAAGAATGCATATGAGGCACCCACATATAAATTCCAAGATCGAAAGCTAATGATACCAGAAACTGAGATTTTATCAGAGTCTGTCTCTTCTTCTGTATCCTAAGAAAAGGAGAAGAAATAAGAATTCCCAAAGAACATGAATTTACATGTCATCAAATTATTTCTCTTTTTCTCAAGATAGACTATTTCAAAAGATTTCTGGCAGGTAATTAATCTCTCTTGGTTAACGTTAACTGTTGCTACTTAACTTGAGTAAGATTCAATTTGGAAGATTCCCAACCACTGATAGTCATTCAGTTACACAAAAATCAGCTGAGAGTCTTTTCCCACCACTTTCTCAGAGACATGTATGTGAGGCAATGCATAAATACATGCCAAATAAATGAAAAACTAAAAATTTTCAATGACTGGCACAGCTTGATAATGATAGTAAGGTTGATAATGGGTATCAACTGAATCACAGAATTAATTATAAAACAAAAAAATACAAAAATACAGTCTTCTCTGGGTTCCATATATAACAGATATCCAATATACATTGGTTGATTTGAAAGCTATATCTAGGCTGGATTCATTTTAAGTCACTTATCATTTTTCATGTGCTTATTATTTTCTTTGGGTATAGATATTAAATTAACATCTTCAAATGGACATGATTTTACTTATGACCAATTGACTTGGTGATAAGAAATGATATTTTACTCTTATTTTTTTCTTGGAAACTTGAACTTTATTTGTCTATACTGGTTTCCTCCTTATTACTTCCACCTCTATGACAAAATTATTTGGGATGTTAACATATATAGCCTTTTCAATAAATGTAAATATCCAGTTGTTTCTTATAAGAACACAATGGTTACCTCTCCTATCCCACAAGAAAACCCATTATTAATGGTTTCTGTCATTGTGATCATATCCTAGAGGGAGAAAGTAAAAAGGTTAATCTCAGATTAAGTAAATTCCTCAGTAGCTTTAGCTTTAAGACTTTTTAACTTTCTCTAGCAAACACTGCTGTAATATGCTGAACTGATGAGAATTATTCTGCCACTTTGGTTAAAAATGAAGATGAGTTACTTTTGAAACTTTTTAGCACCATCAGCCCCACAAAAGGGGAAAAGACAGTGCTGATTGAAAGAATCTTTAAATTTTAGGTAACATTATGAACATTATGAATCTCATAATGAAGAAACTCTACTTTTGAAACTTGTAAAAAATATTGTAGCAGTACAGAGAATATCAGTAAATCTTTAAAACATAAAACTGATATAAAACTATATTTCCTTCAAAACAGCCATATACCACACTTGGAATGAAAAATCTGTTTCTTATCATTTTCTTCCTAAGCTGGAAAAATGATCAAACATTGTGACTTTCAGATAAATACATTAAGATGTCAGATTGTATCAAAAATATACTTACAACTTTCAAGTGACCCTGCAATAAAAATGGAAAACCTACTAGAGTGTGTGAGGAACACACAAAGACAGAAACAGGTATTTTATAACAACAATTTCCCTGTGTCTCTAGAAAATGGATCACTTTTTGGAAACTCTCAACTCCAAATTCCAAACTGACATATTCTTGGGATGCAGGTTCACATGACTATGATGATGACCTGAGATATTCTTTAACAAGCCAGAGAGGGATTCTATATTAATTTTCTCTTACCTTCCTTGTAGTACGAAGCTTACCAACTAACCACAATATAAAACCATGTCTAGCTAGCTTACCCTTTGAATGACAATGTTGTATTTTCCATCCCAGCTAATGCACTAATAAAGGAAACCACTCCCCCTGAAAAAAAGTTTCTTAAAGGTGAAAAAAAGTATTAAGGAAGGAATAATAAACTGTGTCAAATGCTTCAAATGCTATTGCTAGATCAAAAATTACAAACCTAGAGACTTTAGACATACATTTATTTATTATCAGAGAGTGGAGAGACTTCTTAAAACTGTACTTAGGATGACCTGGGTATAATGTCTGGGAGAATCATAAAATAGGATTATAATTTAGTAGGCTGAAATCTCATCAGTTAAAGGATAACTTGCCTGGCCAAAGATTCTGTAAACAAGTGGGGATGATTAAAATGAAATATAGCAAAAGGGAAAGTCAAAGAAACAGAATAAACAGTGTGAGTCTCGTACTTTCCAGGAGAAAGACAGTAAATTTGGGCATCTGACAGTAAGGATCTTCAGCAGACTCCTGCTTGGGGCAGGATGTTACACTGGCCACACGATAGCCTGGATAATACCTCTGTCTACAGTCCACTTTCTTCTGTTTTGATTTCATGCTCCCCAAACAATTACCTGGCTTCTAAAACTCAATTTCATGCATGCCCTGACACAAAACAGAGGTGTTGTGAAAGCAGACATAAATATTTCTGTCGTTGGAATGGACTATCTTTCCTTTATAAATTAGTAAACTGGTATTGTAGCTTGCACATCAGGTTTTGGAAAGTTTTATTAGTTGAACCAATTCCTGCAATTTATTAGCATCCTGATGAAATTAAAATTCGAGCCTTACAAAACTGTAGGCCCAGACCCTGTACTCAGTGACTTCACTCAGATGGAGCCATCCTGAGTAGTCTTGATCTTCCCACGTTATTTCCACCTCCCTTCTCAAACAACGACCAACTTTATCATTTATCTACTGTCTTATAGAAAGCAACAACAATCACACAGGGTCCTGAAAAGAATCATTATTTCTGCTTTACCAAGGACTAGTTTGATTAAACCAATATTTTCCAACTGAGGTCCAAAGATTAAAAGATGAACATCTTCCAATATCCTGATTTTAAGAATAAAATAAATAAACCTAGTTCATTTTCCTCACTCCTGGGACATGGAAAATATCTAAGCAATAATATTAATAAGGAAAAAGTGATCAAGAAATTCAAAAGAATAAATTACATTTTAATATGTGCACTGCCTAAAGATAAAACTACATAGCCTAGGTATGTGTACGAATTTCACTGTAGTCTACCTACCTACCTGACAATTCTATAAAGGATATAATAAAATCATCCAGGGGATTTTTTTCAAGATTCACAACCTGGGTGCAAATTATTGTTACTGTGACTATTAGTGATGGAAGTGTCTTATACTTCTCAGAAGAAAAAAGGTCAAGAACTATTTTGTTTCATATACCCAGGCAAAACCATAGCTTTAAAAAAAATTCTTTAAACCTTCTCAGATTTCAAGAAGGAAGCAGAAATAGAAACTCCTAGAACATTTATCATTTATATCTACAGAGCAGAGGTAGAATGCTAGACACAATGAGCAGATCTTGCCCTGCAGACCCATGTAAAGTTAAGCCAAAAAAACCAATGGCATCATTCCAAACATTTTACTGTTTTGTTGTTTCTAAAACTTAGTTTCTTCTGGATTAGAAACAGGAAAAATTTTCCCCTTTGTTATTTCCAAGCTTAGTTTTTTCTGGACTAGGAAAAGAAACAAATTTGACTGTGATCAAATCTGTCATAACGTTTCCATCACACTTTCAACCCTGTTAATCATTTATTCCCCGCACTTTCAAGAAAACAGATGTCATTTTTCTAATTCTACAAGATAAAGGGCACATGTGCTGTGTATGTACCCACACATGCAAGCACACACATACACACACATATTATCATAAGCCAAATTCTACCATCTATTGTAATTTTCTTGACCTTTGATGCCATCATTTCCCTGTAAAAGTCTAGTATTTTTAGGCATCTTGAAGAGTAGATGCTTCAACTCTCATTGGTTTACTTTTCAGCCTTCCTTTTACCTTGTCCACATGCTTCAAAAAATCAAAATGCTTTTAAAGAAAAAAATAATATGTTTTCAGAAAAGACTTCAGTATATTTGAGAAGAAACTGTGTTTAGTTACTGAACAATCTAGTTTTTTAACGCTATAAGAAAATACTTCTGATCCCTTTACCTTTCCTTCCTTTCACTTCCGCCTTAAAAGACAGAAAAAGATTAACATATGTGACTACAGTGGGGAGTATAAATATGAACACACATGCACAGGGAAGGAAGTCAATGCAGAAAATCGAACATTTTCGCTCTTTGGCTTCCCCAAATACTCTAAAAATAATCTCCCACAATACACAGATGTCCATTGTCTTTTTTTGTCCAAAGTCAATAAAAACAAAATAACATTTAAAAAATCAACCTCATCTCTATCATCTTTTAAAGCCAGAAAAACCCAAACACGCCCTAGATTGAGAATTCTCAGGTGATTCTTTTCAATCAAATGATTGCTTGATTGAATACATAAAATATTAATATATGTGTTTAATGTTTTAGCTCAAGAAAAATATCATTAAATGTATAGTTTAAAAAAATATAGATAACCCATTAACACATTATTAACACAAGCATTTGAAGTAAAACAGAAGATTAAATGATGAAGATTAACATATAAAACAGTCCTACAGAAGGAAAGACCAGGAACAGATTTTCTGGTCTTCTATTTGCTTATTCATTGCATGAAATCCATCAAATTTTACTTGGAAATATTCTATTTATTCTGATATATTCACTAAAATATAAGCTCTATGAGGACAAATTTATTAGGTCTATCTTGTTTAGTGCTGAAATGAGTGGCACAAGGTAGCTTACCCAATAAATAACTGTTAAATAAATATCCCTATGTTCTAGTTAGCTAGGCATTTACATTACAGGATTGTTAAGGTTTTTCGGGGCACAAGAGCCAACGATTTTATTATCATAGACCAAACTAGTTTTCAGATGTCAATTAGAAACGCAAAAATTGAGCAGGAGTTTTAGCAAACGGCAGGAAGAGGGAAGAGAGAGGGAGGAGGAGGGCAGGAAGGATGGGGGAAAGGAGGAGAGGGAAGGACAA
Source organism: Avahi laniger (assembly GCA_963575035.1). Lineage (NCBI taxonomy): Eukaryota > Metazoa > Chordata > Mammalia > Primates > Indriidae > Avahi > Avahi laniger. The sequence continues at coordinate 74,927 of CAUYSK010027294.1, read as the reverse complement.
TATAAGAATTTTGTTTACATTCTTCTGAAGGAAATCTGAAATATGACAAGATGTTTTATGTAAAAAGAAAAAATATATAGTATTTAGAAAGCATATAGGTTCACTGTACAACTGCACCCTTACCTTCTTATTTTTCCATCCTCAACTGTTCTCCATAAACTTTTCTTTCTCTTAAAGGCCTCTGTCAATCTGTTCTTCCCATGGTTCCTTTTTGACTATGAGTTAAGAAAACATTATTACTCAGGAATCCTCTCCAGCTTATCTCCAGACTTATTATCTGTCCCTCCTAGATAAGGAGAGGAAGAGGAAATTGTCCTTAGTAATGAAATGTATATGGGGTTAGAATTGCTTCTCTTACAGCCTCTTCCCTGAATCCCTTTCTTAAATTGTATCAGGAAAGGTTTCCAAAATTCTCATTCTGTTCCTCCAGGAGTAGAAGTATCATCTAACCAAACTTATACTAGTCTTCTTTCATACAGAAGTCTTATGAATCCTGTTTATGCCAGTAAATAATAACTACACTACTTGTTTATTTAGGTCTCTTAAATTCTAACAGTTATTTACATCTTACAGGAAATTTTCAAAGCTGGACATGTATCTACGTATCCTTCCTACTTTATATAGAAATCAAATTTAATTCATTGCCTGCAAAAAATGAACATTTTAAATAAATTAACGCAATTTTTGTGCTTGGTAATGATACATATTAAGCTGCTAACATGTAATGATCAGGTAAAGTAAGTCTATCTCAGCAATCTATTAAATTTAGCAATTATGTATTATAAACATTTTAGAATTTCAGAAATTATATTTTTCTAAGCCTTGATAATATGAGTTAAAGAGATTTAAGGCTATCATATTTCTCTTCTCTATGCTTAAGAAATGCATCAGTGGATTTTAAAAGCAAATATGGTAATAATGTATAATATAGCATTCTTCTCTCTCAGGAAGAAGATATTGGCCTTTAACAGAGCCATAAAACCTGATTCTATGTGTTCATTCATTTTTTTCTGTTTGTTTACTGTTATATCTCTAACACCCAAAACACTATCAGTTAAATGAATGAATGAACAAATATTGACTACGTACCTCGTACAGGCCAGGTACTGTGCTAGGCTCAGGAACGCAGCAATAAACAAGACCCTGCTTTCATGGAAATTGCAGTGTAGAATGAAAGACATTAAACAAAAATTATGTAAGTTAACTATTTAACCGTAATTGTGCAATAGCTATAAAGGAATATCATAAAGTATATGAAAATAGCATCTAATATTGCTTGAAAAGTCAAAGAAGACTTTTCTGAGGAACAGATATTTAAGCTAGCGCCTAAGAAAAGAATAGGATTTAACAAAAGGAAGAGTGAAGAGGGAAACTATTTGACACAGATGAAACCACATATGTGAAGATCCTGAGGAAGCTAGGCATGTATTGTCTTCTAAGAACTGAAAACACATCAGTCAGACTAAAGAGAATAGCTCAAAATGAGGCTGGAGTAAAAGGCAGAGCTCAGATTATGCAGGGGTATTGTAAATTTGTAAAACTTCTATGTACCTGATGCCTTAACATCCCCACGAACAAGCTATGAACACCCTGCCCAGGCAACCAGGTGCACCAGTGTGATAAGGCTGGTTCCTGCCACGGGTTCCCTTTTTTGCCATCACGACTGTAACCTAGTGATATTCAAACACTCCAATGAAATCCCTTCATGTCATTTACTTGTGTACTCCACCCTGACCCCGATGAAGGCACTTGCCCATTGGTTCCCCTCTCACCCTCTCTCCCTCTGCTCCCCCTCTGCTTAGTTGAGCCCATTTTCTGGGCATTCCTTCCATATGGCCCCCTGCATGGCATGCTATGCCTCTCTCTTCTAGGACCTGTGAATATAAAACAGCTCTTTCATTTTCACATGCTTCTCCATGGTGTTTTTCCATGTCTGCATCTGATCATCAAAACAAAACCATTTTAAGTGACATAATTATTTCTCACAACACAATAGGCTAAAGGGGATCAAGATATGCCACCTCAAAATATGCCACTTTGGCATAAGGATTATTTTGAGCTGAAAGCAATTGAGAATAGGGGTAGAAAGAGCTTTCTGCCCTTCCTTATCTGCCTAAAAGCAGGGCATAAATTGCTCTTTGAGAGGTGTTCCCTCCAGCCCCCAGACCAGGAAGAGCAGTGACTCTTATTACCAGAAGAGAGTTGACAGAGAATAGTTTGCATAAACAGACCTAACTAAAATAACCTTTATCTTCTATTAGTTCTCCCATATATTTCCTACTCACTTCCCCACAATTTATCATCCCTTGAAGCCCAAATCTCCTTTTACTAAAAAGGTAAATAAATCCTTGAGTCTAATTACCTGAGTTTCACTTTTCTGTGACCTCTCCTGCATGTAAACATTAATTAAAATTGTGTATCTTTTTTCCTGTTAATCTATCATTTGTTACTTTAATTCATAGGCCCCCAATTATTGAAAATAAGAGAGAAGAGGAAAAGGTTTTCCTCCCCAACAACGGCCTTGTAGACTGTGTTATGGATTTTGGACCAACAGCAATGGGAACTAAGGTATGACAATTAGATTTTAAAAATATCACTCTGGCTGCGGGTGGAGAATGGACAGGAAGGGAACAAGGAGGCAGAAAGACCAATTATGGGGAGAGTATGGTACAACAGGTGGGAAATGAGACTGCCTTTGACAAGAGAAATTACAGTGGAGATGAACAAGTGTGTGGATTTTACTACATTTATTTAGGATGCATATTCTGGATAGGGTGATTGACTGCGTATGGGAGATAAGACAGAATGAGTTCCAAGCTGTGATATAGGCTGGGCGCACTTATACTCATAGTAATTACTCAGGAATTTGGTAGGATTGTTTTCTACCAATTAATGCCTGTTGAGCAAGCAGACATGAAAGTTATGCTTGGGAATACTTAGGTGGAAGAAGGAAAGCGAGGAAAGAATAAAAATCCCTGTAAAGAATGAAAAAAGAGGGGGGGGGCAAGGGCAACATACATAACCTAAACATCTGTACCCCCATAATATGCTGAAATAAAAAAAAAGAATGAAAAAGGAGCTTCTGGTGCCAAGGGGAATCTTCATTGGCTAAATGCAGACTCATCCATGATAATATGACCCAGGGGAAACTTTGGGGACCTGGAAAGACACACCTCTATGGGAGCAGGTTGCATTGTCTACTGCTTTATGTAGTGTTTCTTAGTTCAGGCTGATATAACAAAATGCCATAAACTGAGTAGCTTATAAAAAACAAACATTTATTCCTCATAGTTCTAGAGGCTGGAAAGTTCAACATCAAGGTGCCAGCAGATTTGGTTTTGGGTGAGGGCCCTTTTCCTCATAGACAGTCATCTTCTCACTGTAACCTCACCTGATAGAAGGGGCAAGGGATCTCTTTGGGGTCATTTTTATAAGGGAACTAATCCCTTAATGCCCTAATGACTAATGCCTTAATGACTGAATCACTTCTCAAAGCCCCCACCTCCTAATATCACTTTGGGGGTTAAGATTTCAACATACAAATTTTGGAGGCACATAAACCTTCGGCTCATTGAAGTTTTCATAGGTTCCTTCATCAATATATTAATAAAAACTTAACCCTCAAAATCATGTTCGTAGAATTCTTTCCATCAAACACATCACCAACCAATTTTGAGACAGCCATGCCCCAAGGAAGTTGAATGATGAAACAAAGAATCCTGTAGAGCAGGAGAGGCTCAAGGAATAGGAAAGAATGAGAAAAATAAATAGAACGAATCCCATAAAAAGCAGAGAGGGGTTGGGCCTGGTGGCTCAAGCTTAGCACTCTCAGAGGCCAAGGTGGGAGGATCGCTTGAGCTCAGGAGTTTGGGGTTGCTGTAAGCTATGAAGATGCCACTGCACCATAGCCTGGGCAATAGAGCAAGACTGTGTCGAAAGAAAGAAAGAAAGAAAAGAAAGAAAAGGAAAGAAAAGGAAAGAAAAGAAAGAAAAGAAAGAAAAGAAAGAAAGAAAGAAAGAGAGAGGATGGATTCCAAATTCACAAGGAAGGACTCGGCTTTCTAGCATAATGGAAGAGAGGATGGATATGGGTAAAAACAAGTTTGTGGATATGGTGGTAGGAAGTTGAAGGAACACCTAGCATTATTCTCTTTGTGATTCAGGAAATAAGATCTACTAAGAGCAAAGAAAGGAGCAGGTGGGTTAAAGGTTAAAAGAGAGCAGAAGGAAGTATTTTCACAGTGAGTCAGATGGCAAAACAAATAAGATTGCTAGGTAGGCAGTCAGTGATCATCAATAATACTGCTACCGATCTGCTTGATTTCGTGCTTTTCAAGTCAGAGATCTATCAAACCTTTCCTAATTCCTTCAGCTCCATTTAATTCTTTCTTTCTTTGAGCTTCAAGCAATTTGTCCATACCTCAAATCCTGTTTTCACTACAACCCTGCTTTATATTGTTTTATTTTCTTATTAAAATATAACATCTCAATGTAAACAATGATGGATTATTCATCCTGCATCCCTAAAAGCATCTGGCACAGTTCTTTGCATGAAGTACTACATATTTTTCATTTATTAAATATATCTTATAAATTGGCTAATTTAAAAATTTACTTCTTTCAAGATCAAGAATCCATACATTAATCAAGAAAGATGAAAGACCCAGAAATTAAACTAAAAGACAATTTAGAGCATAGTCAACCAGATTTATTTCTACTAAAATAAATTTAATCTCATTATGAAGAGCAATTAATCATCCTCCTGCCTCAGAAACTAAAGAATGGTGACCCAGAAACAAATCCCACATATGAGGACATGAAAATCAATATCAAATATACATCAATATTATTTTAATGATGCATCTCTTTCAGTGATTTAGTTCAGCTTGGAATCAGATAGCTTTTAACCATCTGGAAAGATCTATAGAATTTTCTTTCCAGACACCTATTGTCATCATCAGAGTCCTATGGTTTAATATAATTATTGATTGCAATCATTGTTTTTAGAGATCTTTTCTACAGATGAAGAAATTTAAAACCAAAAAGTAACCAAGTTTTAAAAAAAATGTACCCTAGGAAATTACTAAAAATGTAACCAGCATTGATCTTCAACTAATGCATTACCCACAAAATAAAATCCAATTTTGGAAGGGCTACATTAACTCTTTTAATATCTTTTTAAATCTTAAATCTATATTTCAAAATGGACACCGTACTTCATATGGGCCCACTTTCTTTAAACTCAATGTTTCAGCCAAAACTGTACATCTGAAATTTAATTTTAAATATAAATTACAGCTTATGCTTCAAGAGAACATTAGAAAGTGTCCTCATAACTATTGCAGACATAGACATTTTATCTGGTACTTTTGTCAGTATACTCAATCATACATGGAAAGGAAATATATATTTTTGAAATATCTATTCCTGCCATGATATGAAAAGTTGAAATTTATTGCAAATTTCTGAAATCCTTCATAAATAAGCAAATATTTGATTAAACAAACAATGGAAATTTTTGCTGGGAAATACAGTTTCCACCTGGCTGTTCAGTACATTAGTATCAGAGAAATTCACATAACTATAGTCAAACAGAATTTCAGTTCAGGTTATTTTCAGACTATAATCACATAACAGATGTTCAAAATCCCACTCGTTCCTTCTTAACAGTCTGATAAGAGCTGGAACTGATATACTTTGCTGGTCATTTCTCTAGCAGTTCTGCCTTAAAAAGTCATGCAAAACAAAATGAAAGCCAGAGAGTGGTGTTATAGTTTGACATGGGCTGCAGCTATCTAATTGTGTTCATCTGAAAGCCTAGAAATAAATGCACTGTTAGAGATTAGCACTGTGCAAACTATCAACTATTAATGTGAACCCTTCCATGGTTTCCTCTGGTCACCCAGTGTCATTCTGGCTCTGTTTTCCTTGTTCTAAGTGGGTAAAAGTCAAGAAATGCCTAAGCAAATATAAAAAGAAATTATTTTGGCATAGTATCTCATTCTTTATTACCAGCTCCTAATGTTTTTTTCACAATATGAGTACCTATTAACATAAAAGTGTGTATCTATTTATATTTCCACATATAGCTTCAAGGAAACAACCAGCATATCAGCTGTGTTCAGTACTCCTTCACCTGAAAAAAGCTTAAGTAAACACTAACTAAAACAGCGGTCACCAACTTTTTGGCATCGGAGATCAGTTCTGGAAGATAATTTTTCCATGGACCAGGGGTGGGGGCTGGGAGATGATAGATGGTTTCGGGATGATTCAAACACATTTATCATGCAGTCAAAACTCTCTGCTAACAATAATTTGTATTTGCAGCCGCTCCCCAGTGCTAGCATCATGCCTCAGCTCCACCTCAGATCATCAGGCATTAGATTCCCATAAGGAAAGTGCAACCTAGATCCCTCGCACGCACAGTTTACAGAAGGGTTCAAGCTCCTATGAGAATCTAATTCCAGCAATGGGGAACAGCTGTAAAAACAGATGAAGCTTCGCTCACCTCCTGCTGTGCGGTCCAGTTCCTAACAGGCCATGTACAGGTATCAGGCCATGGCCTGGAGGTTAGGGATCATGGAATTAAAACATTCAGGATATTAGTTGTATCAATACTTCTCTACCTGAAAGGTCTTTTAAATGAAAAGATTTTCTTTTTATTATTTTATTTACCTAGGATTCTAAGAAACCAAGAAGTAACAGCTTTCCCTCAAATTACACATTATACACATATTGTAAGAATATTGAAAATTAAATAAAATTAAAAACTGAGTTAAATACATGACTACATATATTAAATTTAGGAATTGAAAGCATTAATAGAACACAGAAAACTGCTAAAATAAAAATCTAGTTTTTTTTAAAAAGCCTGTTATTTATTATCCAAAAGCCAGTAAATACATTTACTTCTTTGTAGGTGCATTTGCAGAGGACTTTCAGGTCAGTGAAACTACTCTATACTACATTATACTGGTGGTTACATGTCATTATACATTTGCCAAAACCTATAGAATGCATAACACACCAAGAGGGAACTTTAACGTAAACTATGAATTTTGTGTGATAATGATATGTCAACACAGGTTCACTGATTGTAGTAAATGTACCACTCTGGTGCAGAATGTTGATAGTGTAGGAGGCTGTGTATGTGTTAGGAGGAAGGTATATAGAAAGTTTCTGTATTTTCTCAATTTTGCTGTGAACCTAAAACTGGTCTTAAAAATAAAATCTATTTTTTAAAAAAGCCAAACAAGTAAAAAAAAAGGTTTCATTTGTCTCAAAGATTCAAAACATTACCACACAAGATGATTTCTCTTAGAAGTTCATGTGAATACTAAACAATGTCTTTTTTTTTTTTTTTTTTGAGACAGAGTCTCCCTCTGTCACCTGGGATAGAGTACAATGGTGTCATCACAGCTTACTGCAACCTCAAATTCCTAGGCTCAAGTGATTCTCCTGCCTCAGCCTCCCGAGGAGCTGGGACTACAGGTGCGCGCCACCACGCCCAGCTAATTTTTTTCTATTTTTGGTAGAGATAGGGTCTCACTCTTGCCCAGGCTGGTCACAAACTCCTAAGTTCAAGCAATCCTCCCACCTTGGCCTCCCAAAGTGCTAGGATTACAGGCGTGAGCCACCATGCCCGACCAATATGCCACTTTTAACAAATCTAAAACAAAAATACTTTAAAATGTTCAGTGGCAGAAGTACTTGTCAACTCCACTGATATCATAAAATCTAGGCCAATAGAAGCAAAGGGGATATAAAATATGTACATTTTGCAGCTTGAGGAAATGGTACCCAGGAAAAGGAGAATTAAGTGTTTATTTGGGAAAATTTTAATGAGACATACAAAACATAGGAACTGGAATAAAGAGAGCATGCTTAGGTTATAGCGGGTTATATACTTCTGGCCTAAAATATCACCATCTATCTCTTGGCATGTGTGGGACGAAGTAAGAAAACAATAAAAATGGAAGACCGAGAACACACAGCACGCTGTCTACTTACTAGCAAAAATAAAGTCAAATTTTCCAAGATCAGGGATAGGGCCATTTATTTCTCCAAAGAGCTGTTCTTTTTGGCCACAGCTCTTATGGCCAACTAAGCTGGAAATTATCTCCATATACTGAGTTCTAGTAAGTACCTGAACAAAAATCTGCAATAGAAAATATTTATTTGTTACACAGTGTTTTTGTAAAAATTAAAAACAAGGGAGTGATTATCATAAAATAGTGAATTTGCTATTTAAGCTCATTTAATCCTACTAATTAGGATGAACCATTTGGATACTCTTATTTCAACTCCAAATAAAACAAAGAGTAAAATATTTGAGGGAACAAAACAGCAAAATATGTATATTCTGGGTTTCCAATTAAACTTCAAACTTCCGGTGTTTTCGTTTATTCCTGCCAAATGTAGTTTTCTATTTCTGAAGTTTCTTAGAGTTTCTTGGAGATATATAGCCTACAAAGTGGCAATGTAATTGATGCTCGATGGATAAGAAATTATAAACACAGGATCCAAACTTTTCCCAAATACAGAAAATAGTTGAAATGGTTCAATTCATTTCTGCTGAGAGAAAATATATAGCAAGAGGTAAATAGTGGAACCAAGATCTAATCAATAATGTCTAGCACTGTAATAGTGGTAAAGTCTTCTATGCTTTTAATAGCACTAACAGATTTGATATACTAGGTTTTAAATATCTAGGTAAAGTTTAAAAGACAAAAGCAAAAACATAATAAAGAAAGAACCATCTATGGTTGATATTCTCATAAACTTTGTAATTTATTTAGTTGCTCTAATAATACTACCCCCTTATTTTACTGTCTGTTTTGGCACAGTTTTAAAACATTTCCTTCACTTTGGATATCTGATAAAATTCATTACGTTTTTCATCAAGTTTAGTTTTCTATCAGATCCACTATATAATTATGGCCTCCAAATAAATTGACAAATATAGTGTCTCTTCTCATTAGTAGCAAATTGAAATCATAGGTCTTCTAAAAGAATGTCAAGTTCTTCACCAAATTCATGTGTAAAGTCTTCAAGACGGATTTACTTTGTGCCACTTGATAACAACCTTTTCTGGATTGATAACTGTCTCTTTCCACTGGTTCGATGCTTCAATGTTATTACTATCTTCACTTATCCAAATCTGTAAAGGAATAGTACAGACATTTAAATCGACACAATGATAGTAACTGAGTTCAAACAGTTAATTACTCCTATTGATGAAAGACATTTGGAAGGTTGGTTTACATATTTTCAATTAAACATCTTTTCTTTTTTCCAGGTGATTGATTTCTCTATTTAACACTTCAATGTTAAAACATTTACCCTGTTTAGTCATTCTAAGACTGTTACATGAACCAATTCAGTTTAAAAATTTGAGGTGAGATATTATAAAATCACTTCTCCGAAACAGTTATTAGCATTCTTTCCTAGTCAAATAAATCTAGGAGTTCAATTTAAAATTGATCCCAACCATTCAAAAACATCCTTGTAAAGATTAATTGAACTGAGGCTAATTATGATTTAAATTACATTGGTAAGGAATGTGCATTTTAAAGCAACTTTTACATTAAACAAATTGTAAACTTAATTAAAAACTAGTAAATAGTCACTTGATCCATAGTAAGTAATTTCATAGTATCCATCACGTATGTAACTTTAGGTAATTCTAAATGTGAATGAACTTGGGAAAATTATATATATATATTATGCAAATGTAAAACATCACAACATTATGTATCATGAAGACAAGGTGGACAAGGAATCAAAAAACCTGAATTCTCATCTCAGCTCTATTACTAACAAATACTGTTACCTTGGAGTTAACTTCTCTGAGACTCATGTTCTAATTCTTTTCAATAAAGAGATTGGAGCAGGTCATTGGTTTTTAAACTTTTTTCCTTTTCTTTCTTGGTCTGAAGAACCTTTCCTTCAAGTGAAATCTTACAAATAACTCCAATATATAAGACAGACATTAGAGTGCTTTGGTTGATATAGGGATGGGAGAACTTGAATCACATTCCACTACCCTATCATGGTGGCTAATGCTACTAGACAAGCCATAAAGAACAGATGATCAGCAAGAACCTTTCCACAATTATTATTCTAGCTAGAATTTCAACAAGAAAACAGAATCACCATAGAAGTTATCCTGAAAGTCATCTTTCAAGTAAATTTCCTATTTCATTGATACATGATAGTTGAGGCTTGATGATATAGAAAAACTTTAACTGAATTGACTTCACAGGCCTCATGGCTATCAAAACTATGCTAGGTATATGAATTCCTGAGTTCAGACTCTTTTCCAAATAAGAAAAAATGAAGAACTACAATATCTTAAATTAATATTTTAGATAAAATATATGAAGAAGTGAGTCAAGGAATTGACACTAGTCTTTGAAAATTCATATATAATTTGAGGATTTCATGTAGATCGTTAATAACATCTTGTTGTCAAGCAGAAGCTTTTAAACCAAGAACATATATTTTGGAATTTAAATGTGGTTCAAACAATTATAATTAAGATAAAAGATAATGGACAGCTACCACTAGTCTACTCAGAGTAAGGAAAGAAAACAAAAAAGGAAATAAATTCTGGCAAGTAAGCAAGTGTTATGTTGTCTTATACAAATTGTACTAAGAATTTTTAAATAGATTATCCACACACCAGTACTGACTATCTAAATAATATCACAACTACCATTAAAATTGATGTTTTCTGTGAATTCAAATCTAACATAACTGAGTTAACAGTATATAAAAAGTGCCCGTGTTAAATATTAAATTGAAGATTAAACAGAATAAAGTAAATCTGATATCCAAAGTCTTAAGAAATTTGACTTTAAATATTTAATGTTCCCTCCTTCCACAAGGAATGAGTTAGTAGTACTCAAAAACTGATCTTTCTTACAGTTTTTTAAGTTAAAAAGCTCTGAAAAAGGTGTATGTAAAGATAAACCTGATTACTTAGAAATTCCAACTATTTGTATTAAAGCAAAAAGTCTGACAAAATTTGATTTTTGTGGCAACATTGAATTTTGCTTTATGATGCTGAAGAATTTTACTCTATTCAACTTCAAAATTATCCTATATTCCCCTTGTTAACCAACTGTTTAAATGCATAGAAAAATACAAGGAAGAAATTTAAGATAAAAACTCTCTACTAACCTGGCCCACAAAGTGTTTTCTCCTTACAGAGCTTCGACTGTAAAGCTTAATGAGAAAAACAATTTCTTTTTCACTCTGTATAAGTGGAAAAATCATAGTCTCTCCCCACTTTACTCTTCCATTGGAGGCCTTCAGCAAGCGTGTCTTCTTCTTATAAATCAACTCTCCTGAGCTAAACATGGCCACTTTCACAAAAAAACCTAAAAAATGAAAAATTCTGATTTATAAAATTTTATTCAAAATATCATATAAGGATATATATCTATATATTATGTTTGTGGTAAAAATACAAATAAGTCACTTTTAAAGATTTGACGAGCTATTGTTACACAGAAAACATCTCTAATAAACTTTATAACTTTTACCACACTTTAAAAATAACTACTGTGACCCTAAATGAATTTAATCTTTCTCTGGTCTGAATGCCATTAAAGACTAGAAATGTAGGCATAAATAATAATAAGCAGTTAAGGATTGCACATTGAAAAGGATTACACTAAACAGGTGCCAGATCTTTGGACAGCTGGAGGTATTTATTTCACAATATTATATAGATAAAATTCCTTGCTTGAGAAAGAAGTTAAGCATACACCCACTAGAGAAAACTGATTCTTTAAATATCTGAGATGCAGAGCTTCCAGTAATGGTAGAATAGCTTGTATGAACAAACCTTTCCATAAATAACAATTGTAAACTTTGTAAAAAAATATAAAGAATACTAAAGATTGACCAAAAACCAAAAGAAACTGCAGGGAATTGCATCTTTTAAAAGATGAGAACTTCAGCCAGGCACAATGACTCATGCCTGTAATCCTGGTACTTTGATAGGCCAAGGCAGGAAGATCGTTTGAGGCCAGGAGTTCAAGACCAACCTAGGAAACATAGTGAGACTCTGTCTCTACAAAATATAAATTAGCTGGGTGTGGTGGCTCCTGCCTGTAATCCCAGCTGCGCGGGAGGCTGAGGCAGGAGGATTGCTTGAGCCTGGGAGTTGCAGGTTGCAGTGAGCTATGATCACACCACTATATTCCAGCCTGGGCGACACAGCAAGACTCTGTCTCAAAAAAACTAATATGAGAATTTCACAGGGTAAAATTCAGGTTGACATAGCTTTTCACCTAAGCATATTCCCCCATCTGACTGACACACAATGCCTATAGCTCAAGCAGAAAGTGCAGTCTGACTAATTTGAGGTGAGAGAGCTAAGGCTGCCAGGACAACAAGAAAGTGAGGAGAGAACTCCCAGAAAGGAGGGAGCCACAAATTGAGGACTATGACCTGGTCATTGGAGTTAGTAGGTCATTAAATATGAAATGTCTGAATTCAAATCAAAAGTTTAGCTTATTATATATCAAACAAGAAGTAGTACAATTAATCAAAGTATGTGCCTAAACTATCAACACAGTTTTGCCATCTTAACGGTAGCTTGCTTATTTCAGCAGTGAAGAAGCCTGGAGAGTGGGTGGCTATGAAATTGCAAAAGGCGTTTTCCACAGCTTGTTGAGAACTGAATGTTATTTCTTGCAAGAAGTGGTCCGAAGCCTGGAAGAAATGGTAGTCAGTTGGTGCAAGGTCTGGTGAATACAGTGGATGACAGAGAGTTTCCAAGTCCAGCTTCTATAGTCTGAACAGCATTGTTTGTACAGCATGTTGTTGAACGTTATCTTGCAAGAGGATTGGCCTGTCTCTCTGTTGACCAATCTCAGCTGCTTAATCACAAGCATCCTCATGATATCGCGCAACTGGTTGCAGTAGACTTCAGCTGTAATCGATTGACCAGATTTCATGAAGCTATAGTGGATAATAACAGTGCTGGACCACCAAACAGACACCATTAGCTTTTTTTTATGAATATTTGGTTTTGGACTTTGTTTCTGCACTTTATCTTTATCCAACCATTGTGCTGAACACTTGTGACTGTCAAAAAGAATCCATTTTTCATCACACATAACAAGACAGTGTAGAAATGGTTCACCGTTATGTCCTGAAAGCAAAGAAAGGCAAGCTTCGACATGATTTCTCTTCTGATGCTCGTTTAATTCATGCGGAATCCATCTATCCAGCTTCTTTACCGTGCCCATTTGTTTCAAATAGTCCAATATTGTTGGAATAGTAATGTCAAACCTTGCTAATTCACACATAGGCTAAGATGGATTCGCTTCCACTACAGCTTTCAGCTCATCATTATTCACCTTGATCTCAGACCAACCACGTGGCACATTTTCAAGATTAAAATCACCAGAATGGAACTTCTCAAACCATGGACATATGGTGTGTTAATTAGCCACATCCTTCCCAAACACTTGGTTGATATTTCGGGCTGTGTGTGCTGCATTGGTTCCACAACGGAACTCATATTAAAAAGTAACACAAATTTTTGACTTATCCCTGGTTTCACAAAAATTGCTCTAAAAAAAATCTTTGAAAGATAATCACAAGCCAAAACATGCGTTTGAAAGAATGAGAATGTATGTTCACAATAAAAAAAACAAAAAAACAGGACATGTCAAAGTGAAATGTCAGAGATATCAACTGTCAAACTCAGTACTTAAGGAAATCAGACATTCCATACTTAATAACCTAATATAAAATGGAGAACACTGGTAATGCTGATTAGCTGTTTTGATTGAGGGAGGCCACCTGTTAATGTAATAAATGGCTTCTGTAGACTTCTACTGTTGTCCTTGTTTCCTAGAATTAACTATATGTAGTCCCAGTGACTTATTCCAAGTTGAATTTTATTTGTTTATTTTTATTTTAGGACTTTTCCATCTATCTACATAGGTGTTGTTAGTCTATATAGTTACCTTTTTTGTGTGCTATCCATTCTGTTTTGATATCAAGAATATACTAACCTCACAAAAATCACTGTTTCCATATTTTCTTTTATGCTTTGGAATAGCTTATATAGAATAGAAAATATATATTCCTTGAAAGTTTGGTAGACTCTGCCAGTAAAATTATCTTGGCTTAATGCTTTTATTAGAAATAGTTCTTTACCTTTTCATGATTATTCTTTTATTCAGATTTTCTTCATCTTTTTGAGTTTCTTAGAAAGTCATATTTTATATAGATGTCCAAATGAATTGATATAGTTTTATATGTATTGTCTTATATATAGACTCTCTTCTAAATTTGAGATTATATCCTCTTTCCTGTTCAAAATATCATTCATGTTTTCTGTTTTTTTCCTTGATCCAACCTGCTATGGATTTGTCTATTTTAATTATCCTTTCAAAGAAAACATTTTTGATTTGATTATGCCTTCTGTGGTTGTTTCCATATTTATCAATTTCAACTTTAGCTTTACTACCTTAATTCTACTTTCCTTGTGTTTGTTATTTTTCTAACTTCTTGAATTGAATGCTGTTTCATTTATTAATATTTTTAGTCTTTCTAGTTACAGTGAAAATCCATTGCTTTTTCCTGCTACCAGATAGTTTCCTTCTTCCATTATAGTAGGAAAAAGGAGCACTTCTACCCCCCTTTTAGCCTTTTAAATAGGATTGACCTGAAAACCTCCAGCTCTAGGAGTGGCCAAATGAATCAGGCCTAGACAATGAAACTCCTGGTTGTGCTCAAAAACACAGGGAGGGAGGGAAAAGTGTTTCCAGGTTTGTTTTTGATAATTTGGGTTTTTTACAATTAAGTTTCTAGTTAGCAATGCATACAATAAAGGGCACAGACCTAGAGAGTGGATAAATTATTTAGGCTGATAAAATATCTGAGAATCCTGTAGACACTGAACCTCTATGAACTGATGAGCTAAATAAAAAAATGGTATCAAATGCACAGAAGTCACAATTGGATAAGAATCAAGAGACCAGTGGATTAAGGTACAATGGCTAAAATTTTAATCTGATAAAGTAATCTTAAGTTAAAAGTAAAGTAAATATTTAAGTGATAAAAGTAACCAAGATTTTAATCTCCATTGTAAGAAATGTAGGAAAAAACTTTCTATTATTAATATTTTCTGAAGATTTCACTTTGAGCCACTGATATACTCACTCAAAGTCAGAGGTGTTGATGACATTGGAAGGTATTGTGCCTCAAGAATTTGTAACTGAATCCTGCTATTTACTGCTTGAAAACAAGTCCCCAATTCAAGTTCTGCATGGCAAACCTGCATATCAAAAAAGTGTTATTTGGTAAACAATTTTGGAATATTTCAAAAATTCAAAAGTAAAAAGCTAAGGTTAGAAATTTTGAAAGCATTGCTTTCTATTGACACTCAAAGCCCTAAGTTATAAGAGAAAGTTAAGAAGATAAATGTCATGGATTCTTTAAAATAAAAGATATTCACTTGCATGGATTCTGAAAATAGATGTTATGCCAACATATTGAATCTTTAAAATCAGTCACACCAAAAGACAATTCAAATTAAAGCCAAATTAAATTTGTGAGCTGTATTACTGGAGAAAATGTCAATGGAATTAACACAAAAGGAGCACACTTTCAAAAGAATTAAATGTAGTCAGTTCAGTTACTTTTTAAGAACACATGAAATATGATAAAAATATTATATATGAGAATCACTATTTTTTCTAATTATAGAAATCAGAGGCCAGGTGCCGGGGCTGACACCTATATGCTAGCACTCTGGGAGGCCGAAGGCCGAACCAGGGGGATTTCTTGAGCTCAGGAGTTCAAGACCAGCCTGAGCAAGAGCAAGACCCTGTCTCTACCAAAAATAGAAAAAAATAGCTGGGCGTGGTGGTGCACACCTATAGTCCCAGCTACTTGGGAGGCTGAGACAGGAGGATCGCTTGAGCCCAGGAGTTTGATGTTGCAGTGAGCTATGATCAATGCCACTGCACTCTAGTCAGGGCAACAGAGTAAGACTCTGTCTCTAAAAAAAAAAATCAGAGTAGGTGCTATGAAAATCAGAAGACAAAGAATTACTACAATAAACACATTCATGGGTTATGAGGTGAATTACTATGTTGAATGAAAGCAAGCCAAAGAAAGCTGGCAAGAAGGAATTAGTCAAAGTGATGAAACAGTAATAAGGAAAAGGTCAAAGAAAACCTGAGGCAAACAGTAAAATGAAGGAGATTGAGAGGAGGAAAAAATTAAAATATATTCTTCAGTACTGCTGACCAACAGCAGACAAAACTTAGCAATGCGTCTGTGAAATACAACACAAGCCAGAATACTTGTGTAGATTCCAAGGTCCTTAGACTAAAAAATAAGAGAAACATAGAAGTTGTCAAACACAAAAACATTACTGTTCACATGTTGAAAAGAGTAAGAATGCAAATAAAGCAAAAACATAATGTTTACAGGCCTTACTAGGGCTCAGCACAAACACAGAAGATTTTGCTGGTATTAATTCCAATAAAGTTACAGAACTAAATGACATTTTATGAAGAAGTTTATAATTGTTAATTGCCCAGTATTCCCCACTAATTGCCTCATGGCTCACTGAGAAAAAGCAAACTTTTATATATATAATTATATATATAATTTTATATTATTAAATATTAATTAAATATTATATTATATATATAATTATATATATGTGACATTGACTGAACCTTGGGCATTTTCTTAAAACAAAGTTCTACATTTATAAAATTGGTCATGCTGTAAGAAATCAAGAGATGGACAATGAAAAGCGAATTGCTTAACAAGTATAAACTCAATGGTTGAGATTAATTTCCCCTTGAAAGAGTCTAAAATGATGATAAAACTTGTTATTTGGCAAGAAATGCTGATTTCTAATAGATAAGTTAATTTGTTGCTTTTGATTTTAATCAGAATGAGAACAGATTAAAAACTTTTCACATGAAGTAATCTGGTAGCCATATATGAAATAAAACCTTTGCTGATTAAAAAGAAATGTTGCTATCCTTGGCAATTAAAAAAATACATTTTAAAAGATACAGTCCTGAGCAACATAGCAAGACCCCATCTCTACAAAAATGTAGAAAAATCAGCTGGGTGTGGTGTCTTGTGCCTACAGTCTCTGCTACTCAGGAGGCTGAGTCAGGAGGATCGCTTGAGCCTAGGAGTTTGAGGTTGCTGTGAGCTATGATCATGTCACAGGGCACTCTAGACAGGACAACAGAGTGAGACTCTGTCTCAAAATAACAATAATAATAGAAAGATATAGTCACTTATTGTTTATAAAACACAAGGAAAACCATGATTAAAATTTTTTCAAGTCTTTTTTCATTATGGTTTTGTACCCACAATGTAATAACACGAGAACACCTAAAGGTGGCAAAATTTCTCTTATTATTACACAATTATAGAGTTCACTTTCACAAAACAGAGCATCATTTGGCAATGGGTTTACCATTTCCTACTTGACAGGGTTAATTCACAAATTCAATTTATATTCCAAGACATTAATTCAGATCAAGAGAAACTATTCACAGTTGTTTTTCAATCTCATAATAACCAAAAAATTAAAATCCCAATCAATTAGCAGGTATGTACTGACTGTATTTAATGAGCATAAAACTATGGAAGATACAAGATATGAACTCTGCTGCTGAATAATGTATCATTTCTTTTAAAGAAAAGACAACTTCATTAGCCTTCCTGGAATAGTTGAAAATGAAATAATAACCATAATTAGAGAAAACCATGATCTAATGATGTTGTAAATATCTTCTTGGGGGGGCAATACATAGTAAAGTTAAGAAAACTGGCTCTGGAATCAGAATGCCTCCTTTCAAATCTTGACTCCCAACTACTGATTGTATCAACTCAGGAAACTGCTTCAATGTCTGATCTCCATGATAGGGATAAGGAGAAGAGGATCATAAGCTTGGTGTGATTATTACATCACTTAGCATTGAGTCAGCCAAAAGGTAAATCTATAAATGTCAGCTATTTCTTCAGGAAACCTAGTCTCTTCCACATTATTCAACACAAAAATTTGAGATCTGAAGCAATTTACATTACGATTTGTTGAAGTCAAGGACTCTTTATTAAGCAAAATATTAGCTCCACATGAAGGTTGTGCTGATCACAGTAAAAGAGTTGTCAGTGTGGGTGGGTATGTGACTCTGGCTCTTTCAATGTCACAATTAGAACACCTTACTTTCCTCTTCAACACATAAAACAAAGCATACTATTCTTGCTTTAGCCAATAATATGAAACATTCACTCTTAGTAACACATATTCATGTGTCCAGTATAACCCAAACACCCTTCTTTCAGGGAATCAAGATTCGTATCCCTAGTATCCATCATACAGCTGACATACAAATGTTTATAAGACTTCTGATATATGAAACATAATTTAGTGGAAATTTAACCGTAATCACTCATTCAGATACTCCAAGGCAGATAATAAAGTCTCTATTCCCCAGAAAACACTGTCAATGAGTTCTTTTGATGTACTCTGTCTTTAAAGTTTTAATATACAAATTATTCATTTGGATAATATATTTGTGCTTGCTATAAAACATGGTTGCAGATTACTGTCTACTAAAACTAGTGTCAAAGATGCAAGTAACAAACTGTAACAAAATTTGTTACAGAACAAATTTGCTATATTTTAACACAAAATAACCACAATCTAATTAGCCATGCTTTTATTTCATCCTTTATTCTTTTATACCTTACCTACACACATACAAATATTTAGTGCCAATAATATGGCACACCCTTACTAAGAGCACAGTAAAATATGAAGAAAACAGATGGAAGCTTGAGCCTAGTTTTATTTTGTTTTAAACAAGCAACTTAATTATAAGTTGTAATAAATACTATAAAGAAAACACACTGGGGGTTCAGATAAAGAAAAAAAAGCAAAAAATAATTATCAAGAAATTTCAATTCTTCAGATCAATTACAATAATCTTCATTTTTTAATTTTTTAATCCTTAATTTTCTCTCCAATTGGATGGTTCTCAAACCAGGCTACACATTAGAATCACCTGGGGAGCTTTTGAAAAATACAAATGCTTCTGCCCCCACCCTCCCCAAATTCTAATTTTACTGGTTTAGGTGTGGGCATTTTTTTAAAGCTCCCAGGTGATTCTCATGTGTAGACAAGATTACAAAGCACTTCAAGTCATCTTAAATATTTTTGGAAGCAGATAAAATATAAATTGTATATAAATTTAAAATCACATGTAGGTTTGACCTTATAAAAACTTATGACTGATTTTTGTAAATGTTATCCTCATATAGAAATTATATAATTAAATTATTAGAAATTTATAAATAAAGACTGTTTAGCTGGCTAATTGAGAGAAGCAAATATCAGGTCTCAAAACTTGATCAGCGCTATTGGTAATCAAGCATTTTACAAAAAAAATTAGCTGTAAAAACATTCATTCTAACCAATTTACAAGCAGATATACGGCCTATTCATGATTAAAATAGCTTTCCTAAATTTATTTCAGGGCAATCTCCAATTGAGTTTACAATGTATGATTCTTTCTTGTTTTTTCTAAGTTCTCCACTACTAAACAAACTAAAAAAAAATTAATAATTTAAAGTTACTTGTACTTCAGGATTATTTCCCCTGAAGTACAAAACATTAATAAAAAATGTGCTAGGAGAAGGTAACCCTGAGGTTATTTTCCAATGGAGAAAGAAAAACAGTTCTATTAGCCCTTTATCAATTATTTCTAAGATATAACTTTAAAAAAATTTTCTTTAATAGATGGGGTTTCACTCTGTCACCTGCGCTGGAGTGCAGTGGCACGATGACAACTCACTGTAGCCTTGAACTCATGGACTCAAGCAGTCCTCCCGCCTCGGTCTCCCAAGTAACTAGAATCATGGGCATGAGCCACTGAATCCTGGCAAATATTATTTTTACAAGAAAATATTATTACTGCTTCTTGAGATCCTTCCAGGTTCTCTAATATTCTATAGAGGTCAAGTCATCCTCATCAAACAAATAAACAAACTCAGCCACTAAATAATTCTAAAAACATGAAATACCTTTAACATAACATACTATCATCACTTACAGAAATTTTTGAAGGTGGTGTTATATCCAAAGAGTAATCCATTTCCTGTGTGCTAAGAGTTCTGAGTGATAGTGAGCATTCTCCAATGGTTTTCTTCCTGGGTGTCTGGGTTTGAATCTTAAATACAAGTCTTACAGTTTGCAGACTTTGAAGTTTAATAGCAAATACAAAAGTTTCCATAAATTCAATAGCCTTAAAAAATAATAAAACATAAAATACATAAAGAAAAGGCTGATATGCCAATACAAAATAATATTTTACTTCTAATAAAGGTATATTTAATTCTTTTTACAACAAAAAAATGTATTTTTTTAATGTAAATGAAAATGAGAAAGACCATGATTTGTTTCTCCAGAGATTATCCTGAACATTACCTTTCTTAAATTCACAAATCATTTGTTTAATTTTTTAGGAATTCAAGTCAACAACGCTCACCAGAATATAGCTTTGTCCCTTTTTGAAAATTTGATTCTTTTTTCATCTTTGGTTCTGGGATACCTTTCCTGATATTCATCACAATTTTTCAATAGTTAATGACAGTGCTTCATGAATCTCACATGTGATGTGAGCACTCTCAGCACTCAAAATCTAACTTGTTCACAGAAAGAGACTTGAATTATTTCTTTGAAGGAGCTACTTTTTATCTAATGTTCTTCCCTTCTATCTTAGGCTTCAATTTCTCTTTTGGTGACATTGATTCCACCCTCTTCAATCTGAAAATCAAATTCCTTGATAGGGAAAACAAAGAAAAATATGAGTTTAAAGTTTTACCTTCTTTCATAAGCACCCACCTCAAGAAGCAAGTCAGTGTTTTCCATCCTCAGAATATTTTTAAATGGCATTTTTGTTATTTTTAATATTATTAAACCCTCAGCTTAGCGTGGGCTAACATCTTGATATTAGACTGTTCTTTGCTGTATACTCCTTTCTACCTTTAGTGCAGCCTTTTGAAAAGAAGCTCTTTCTTTTTTTTTTGCCTTTAGGAAAGGCAAGCTATCTGATAACTAACATAAATATTTTGAATACAGGTATACCTTGTTTTATTGTGCTTTATTGCACTTTGAAGATACTACTTTTTTTACAAATTGAAGGTTTGTGGCAACCCTGTGTTAAGCATGTCTATTGGTGCCATTTTTTTAACAGTATGTGCTCACTTTGTGTCTCTGTGTCACATTCTGGTAATCCTCACGATATGTCAACCTTTTTCATTATTATTATATCTGTTATGGTGATCTGTAATCAGTGATCTTTGATGTTACTATTGTAATTGTTTTGGAGCATCACAAACCACACTCATATAAGGCAGGGAATTTGATCAACTAACGTTGTGTGCATTCTGATCACTCCACGAACCAGTCATTTCCCTGTCTCTCTCCTTCTACTCCTAGGCCTTCTACTCAGGCCTATCTCCTGAGACCCAACAATATTGAAATTAGGCCAGTTAATAACCCTACAATGGCCTGTAAATGTTTGAGTCAAAGGAAGAGTCACAGCTCTCTCACTTTAAATCAAAAGCTAGAAATGATTAAACTTAGTGAGGAAGGCATGTCAAAAGCCAAGATAGGCCAAAAGGTAGGCCTCTTGTGCTAAACACTTAGCCAAGTTGTGAATGCAAAGGAAAAGTTCTTGAAGGAAAGTAAAAGTGCTGCTCCAACAGACACATGAATGATAAGAAAGCAAAACAGCTTTACTGCTGATACAGAGAAAGTTTTAGTGGTCTGGATAGAAGATCAAAGCAGTCACAAAATTCCCTTAAGCCAAAGCCTAATCCAGAACAAGGCCCTCACTTTCTTCAATTCTGTGAAGCTGCAGAAGAAAAGTCTGCAGCAGAGGTTGGGTCATGAGGTTTAAGAAACAATGCCATCTCCATAACATAAAAGTGGAAGGTGAAGCAGCAAGCACTGATGGAGAAGCTGCACCAAGTTATCCAGAAAACTGAGCTAAGATCATTGATGAAGGTGGCTACACTAAACAACAGATTTTCAATGTAGATGAAACAGCCTTCTATTCAAAGAAGATGCCATGTGTAGGACTTTTACAGCTACAAAGGAGAAGTCAATGCCTGGCTTTAAAGCTTTGAAGGACAGGCTGATTTTCTTGTTAGGGGCTAATTAATGCAGCTGATGACTTTAAATTGAAGTTAATTTTCCATTCTGAAAATCCTAGGGTCCTTAAAAGTTATGCTAAATCAATTCTGCCTGTGCTCTACAAATGGAACAACAAAGCCTGGATGACAGCATACTTGTTCACAGGATGGTTTACTGAATAGTTTAAGCCCACAATTAAGACCTACTGCTCCAAAAAAAAAAAAATTTCTTTAAAATTATTACTGCTCATTGACAATGCACCTGGTCACCCAAGAGCTCTGAAAGAGATGTACAAGAGGATTAATGTTTTCATGCCTGCTAACACAACATTCACTCTGCAGCCCATGGATCAAGGAGTTTCGACTTTCAAGTCTTATCATTTAAGAAATATATTTCATAAGGCTGTAGCTGGCATAAATAGTGATTCCTTTGATGAATCTGGGCAAAGTAAATTGAAAACCTTCTAGAAAGGATTCATCATTCTAGATGCCATTAAGAACATTCATGACGCATGAGAGGAGGTCAAAATATCAACATTAACAGGAGTCTGAAAGAAGTTGATTGCAACCCTCATGGATGATTTTGAGGGGTTTAAGACTTCAGTACAGGATGTAACTGCAGATGTGATGCAAACAGCAAGACAACTATCATTAGAAGTGGAGCATGAAGATGTGACTGAATTGCTGCAATCTTGATACAACTTGAATAGATGAGGAGTTGCTTCTTATGAACAAAGAAAATGGTTTCTTAAGATACTATTTACTCCCAGTGAAGATGATGTGACCATTGTTGAAGTAACAACAAAGGACTGAGAATATTATATAAACTTAGTTGATAAAGCAGTGGCAGGGTTTGAGAGGATGGACTCCAATTTTGAAAGAAGTTCTACTGTGGGTAAAATACTATCAAAGAGCATCGCATGCTACAGAGAAATCTTTTGTGAAAGGAAGAGTCAGTCAGTGCAGCAAACTTCATTGTTGCCTTATTTTAAGAAATTGCCACACCACTCCAAGCTTCAGCAACCACCACCCTTGATCAGTCAGCAGTCATAAACACTGAGGAAAGATACTCCACCAGGAAAAAGATTACAATTTGCTGAAGGCTCACATGATCATCGGCATTTTTTTAGCTATATTTTTATTTAAGGTATGTACATTGGTTTTTTAGACATAATGCTATTGTACACTTAACAGACTACAGTACAGTGTAAATATAACTTTTATATGCACTGGGAAACAAAAAAAAATTTGTATGACTCACTTTATTACAATATTTGCTTTATTGTGGTGGTCTGTAGCTGAACCTGCAGTATCTTCAAGGTATGCCTGTACTGTGCCCCAATTTTTACTCCTATTATAATAGCTTATGTCTCTACAGTCAGAATTGTGTTTCTGAGAGTCTCTCAACCACTGAGCTATTTTTCTCTTTTAGGGTCTCAAGCCATATGATGACACTAATAATATATTAAATGTAAAATGTTTAATGAGCTTACAAATTAAGCAAGCGTGCTAGTTTAATTCACATTTTCCTCATTTTGCCACAATAGAGATCTCCCAAACAACTTTATATATAGTCATAAAATTTTAAATGTAAAATTCTATACAGAGAACATCTTCCCCTAACTTTTCCTAAGTTAACTTAGTCTTATTTGAAAATCAAAAAGTAAAATTGTTTAATTCAGAAAATATTCATCTTTGAGTGTCAGGATTATAAACAGAGCTAAGATGTATTTCTGTCTAGACTTTCAATGATGTATATTTTCATAAAGTGAGATCCTTATATACACCCATTTTGATTACTGCCTTTTTCAATTATTAAGAACATTTTTCTATGTCCTTAAAAACTCTTCCTAAATATTATTTTTCATAGCTGCCTAATAGTCTATCACACAGTGTTATGGGTTGAATTGTATCCCCCAAGAAAGATATGTTCCAGTCTTAACACCCAGTACCTCAGAAAGTGTCCTCATTTGGAAACAGGGTCATTGCAGATGTAATCAGTGAAGTTAAGAAGAAGTAATGCTGGAGTATGGTAAACTTCTAATCTAGTATGACTGGTATCCATGTAAGAAGATGGCCATGTAAAGACACAGAGACACAGAGAGAATGCCATGTGAAGATGGAAGCAGAGATTGGCATGATCTACAAGCCCAGGAATGTCAAGGATTGCTGGCTATCACAGAAGACGGGAGAGAGGCATGGAACGGATTCTCCCTCAGAGAAGGAACCAGCACTGCTGACACTTTTGAACTTCCTCTAAAGCTGTGAGAGCTAAATTTCTGTTGTTTTAAATCATTCAGTACTTTGTTATGGCAACCCTAGGAAACTAATACACATCAGTATACCATCAGGTTTCTCAACCATTCCTCTATATGAGATATTTAGATTGTTTTCAATTTTTCCACTATGAAAAAACTGCCAAAAATATTTCACATATTTTTTTGTTTATATTTTATATTATTTCCGTGGAACCATTTCCAAATAGAATTACTGTGTTAAACATTACAAATATTTCAAGGTTTTGGTGTATATTGTTAAAATAATTTCTAATTCAGGATATTATGAGGGTACAAACATTTTGGTTACATGAAATGCATTTACCTCCCTCTGGGTCATCTGGTTACAATATAACTAAGTTCTTTATTTTAAAACAAAAAAATAAATAATTTCTAAAAAGTTCTATGTTCTAGAGTGCTTATAAAATTTTTCCTAACTGAATGAAGGAAGGAAGGAAGGAAGGAAGGAAGGGAAAGCAATATGTAATTTAAACTTGTATTTCTATAATTTAATAGTAAGAGTACTTTTTTCTATGTCTATTAATCATTTGAATTCTTTTTAAATGATATACTTTTAGAAGATGCTTTTTCATTTGCATAAAAATAAATCTTTTAACTCATATCAAAAGGCAAAAATGAACATGTATTTAAATTAATGTGAAATCTAGAATCTATAAAACCAAATTCAGGATCATGAGTCTCCCAGTTATTAACTGAAAGTATTTAAAAGAAATTAATTGCAGTCATGCAATTGTTTTTCAAAGTCAAAATGGGTTACGGTGAAGAGAAGACAAAATTTATTTCCTTTCATACAAGAGAAGTAAATAGGTTTCTTAGATACTATTCATCTTCTATATGTTTTGGTGATTACGATTTTCTTTTTAAATGCATCTTAATAGTGCACAATGAAATATCAAATATTTCTGAGACTTAAAGTTGTCTTTTCATAGCAAAGGTATATAGTTTGTAGTTTCCCCAAAATAAAACACTTTCTTATTCTGATTGTTTACATGGATAACAATGACAAATGTGAGAAAGACAGAAAAGAAATTCAAACACTCACATTGGAACCCTCCTTGGCTGAAGACTTGAAATGTACTGGTTTGGGCAATGTCAGCATTCCTTTTATAGAAATAGTAGGAGTATCTCCATAACTAGAGGGCCAACTTAAATCTTTGCACTAAGAAAATTAAAAATACAATTTGAATTTTACAAAAGACTCTGACAATACAAATACTTGATGTATTTCTTGAGTTAACGACTTTAGACAAAAACTATAAAAATAAACTTTAGTCTCTACTGAGACCTCATGTTTCATCCACATTAAATAAATTTTGATATTTAATATTCTAGATGTCATATCAATTTCCTTCTTGAAGTTAAAGACACAAACATACTTCCATCATAAGATAGATTTTTTTGGATGCTTTATTAAATACTATTTCTGTAAACTACTATAGAATCCCAAATTCCAAAAATGATATTGGCCCATTCCCCAGAAAAGGGCAACAGTAGATGCCCATAATGTCTAAATATTCAATTTTGTAATAAAAGTTGGTATTAACTATACTAATTTACCTGTAAAACTGTGATCCAGATCTGCTCTACTGAAGAATTATAAAACAATTTCACATTTAATCTCCCCAAATCTCTTTCATCTCCTGATAGAGTAATTGTATCTGAATTGTAAAAGGACAAAGATGTTTGAAATACCATGCAATCCTTCTAACCCAATTAAGCTATGATACAATACAATTTTAACAGCACAACTGAAAAAATGGCACAATTATTTTGTAAAGCTCTCAATTTAATAAGACAAAAATCACACTTCACTGTTTTTATTGAAGCAATAGGGATAAGATACTATAAAAAGCACATGGTTTAAAAACTTAACCCAATTGTAATGTGAGAGATTTAAATTAAAACTAAAAAACACCTGCCCAAATAACATTTATATGGCCTTAATACTGTATGCTTCTGGAAATTCCTTCACATACATACTTTTAAACAAACAAAAGATATTTAACTGCTTCACTTTTTTAAAAGATGCATTCATACTGGAACACTGAGAAATGGACCATGTGATCTGAGTATTTGTATACTGATAACACTACTAATGTAAATATAATCATCTGGAGTTTTTTTTTTATCTTATCATATAAACTTTCAAATTACTATTGAGTAGAAATAATTCTCTTAAGAGTATAAAAATAGGATACTTTATTTATTCCTTACCCAAGCTTCTGTTACTCCCCTGAGAATTTTTCCTTGAAGAAGAACTACTGGGTACACTGGACAATGAATCATGTCTCTACAAATAAAATTCTTCTTTAGTCAGAAATTGCATACGAAACGTTAAGGAGTTTCAATACCCTCAATACCCACCTTAGTATCAAATTGTATGCTAACCATTTGACAATGTTACTGGTCAGAATTTCCCACTTGTAGATAGTAAAGAGGAAAAAAAAGAAAAAAAAGCTTTTTGTGTGTATTATCAAGAAAATCTTAAATATCTTATAAGATAATATATTGGAAAGTCTTTGTTGTTTTTGCTTTGGTTTTGTAATAAGGAGAATGATATTACTGCTTTTCACACTTGAAAGCATTAATGACAATCAGAATATATTTGGAAGTACCCTGTTACCTAAAAACCTGTAAAGTAGCAGTTATCAAAGTAAGGTCCCTCTGGACCAGCAGCAACATAATCACTTGGGAACGTGGTAGAAATAGAAAATCAGGCCCCACTGCAGGACGACTGGATCAAAAACTCCAGGGTAAGACCTGGCAATCTGTATTTTAACAAGCTCTCCAAACAATTCTGATACATGTTAAAGAGTTGTTGCTATAAAGAACTAAGTCTGTAAAAATTTAGCTTGAGTGAGGATTATTAAGAATACATTCCCATTTTATAAAACATGTATATGTATTCACATGGAGAAAAAGTCCATAAGTACATATAACAATATTTTCACAGTGTTTATACTCTCAGTTATAGAAAATACAGGTGATTTGTCTTTTTACTTTGCTTATCTCTACTAATTTTAAATAATCACTGTTTACTTGAACTAAAACAGAAACATTTTTTAAAATATAAAAAAAAAATTCTCAATTCCATTTCAAAAACAGGAGGATAACGTGCTAATGTTAGTGAATAATTAAAGTCCTACATCTCAACAGAAATGCTAATCTTTACTAACTAGCTGGTTATATTCAATAAAGTTAAGTTAATAAGCACTTTTAATTATACTATTTTAAATATAGACTGCCTCAAGATTCCCTGAGCACATACCAACTAAGAGATATAAACTTCATAAAAAACACACAAAAGAAAAACTACTGCCTTTTAGTAATCAAATGATAGTTTCCTAAAATAATACACATGGGAAATTTCAATTATTTATTCTTCAGTTATTGGAATAGATGAATCTACAAAAAATATACAACATACCATTCCTAATTCACACATTTCTAAACTTTTAATTTGAAAACAAATTATTACATATAATTAAATTTATATAACTAGTTTACCTGGATGAATTGCTGAGATGAACTTGTAAGATCAAACATAGATTTGCTTAGCCCAGGGGAACTGGGAAGTTTGTTGGTCCTTAAATCACAAACTACAAAGGGACATGAGAAAAGTACTTATTTTACAGTAAAGAAACGAAACACTGGAATTCTACTTAATTACCATAAACTAAATCTCTATAGGACTACATCATGAACGTTACATGCAAATTTACACAAGAAATAAAGCCTTTTAATGAAATTTTTAAAACTTTTAAAAATTATTTTAGTTTTATTTGGAACACAAATCAACATAAATCAAACAACACATTTTCACATTCACATCAAATATCAAAATATATTCACTTTCTTCTTTACATTCCCCAATCCTTGTTCTGAGAAAAAAAATCTAAGAGTAAATACTCTATACTAAATGCAGTTCAGCTACTATTAATATTTAATAAGCTCTTATTACTTTAAAAAATCAATACTGACTCTCATATGCTCCTCCTATATATCTAGTCTAGATTTTTAGTTTCCTCCTAAACTATAAGGTCCTTGAAGAAAGGAACCTTTGTATACCAATTGTGTATTCTAGCACAGTGGGGAGCACAAGTCAGGCCCCTAAATAAATATTTGTTCTTTATTTTCAGGGCCTTACCCTAAACAGTGAGAATTTCATGGATCAGACATGTAAATGGTAGACTATAACTGATAGTCTCAAATATGAAACTAAAAAGTTCTATAATCATTGAAGCATTTTCTATTTTCTTTGTTTATATTTCTAATCACATCATGGGTTTCTAAATTCATGATTTTCACTGAATAGAGCAGAAAAGAAAAAAGATCATAACTATCTGTTACAGAATTTATATATGGATAAATGATATATTTAAAATGTATATAAAATAATCTGAAAACAAAACTTTCTTTTTTATTGTATGTATTTATTATGTACAACATAATGTTTTAAAGTATATATACACTGTGGAATGGTTAAAGCTAGCTAATTAACAAATACATTCAATGGCAGGATGTCAATAAAAAAATACATTACCTCATATAGTTAGCATTTCTTATGGTGAGAACACTTAATATCCACTCATAGCATTTTTCAAGAATACAACATATGGTAATTAACTATAGTCACAATGTTGTACAATAGATCTCTTGAACCAAAACTTTTTTCAAAAAAGGAAAAATAAAATGGAATTTGGAACTACCAACATACTTCATTAATCTTCCAATTTTTATATTAAAGTACTACAGAGAAGTCATGTTTATCAACACTTACAAAGCCCACTTTTTCTCTTATTTTTAAATTGCTTTAATAATAAGAATCATGTCTTCCAGAGTCTTAGATTTAATTTGGTTTCTAAATTTGTTAAAGAGGAAAAGCACAAAAAATTTTTATACCTGATCCATACAGTCTTGTTGCTTCTGAATGAGGAGGAAAGCGCCGATTCAAATCAGGTGAAATGTGCTGATACATATAGAATGGGTTATATACATCATAGTTGGGTCCATGCTGGAACGAACTGGAAAGTTCTACCTTTCGATCTCCAAAAGATGCTCTGGCAGATCCTGAAAGTGAATGTTTCTAAAGTTTTACAACATCCTTTTCCTAGAGTTACTAGCTAACAGCTCGTAAACCCAAGGCAAAAGAAAAAAACATTTTGTCTCAAGTAATACTAGATTACATGCCTTTGATATCTAAAAATATCAGGACACCTTTATGGAGTTCTGTGTGAAGTATTATGCCAGGGATCAGCTGTGAAACCTGCTCTCAAGACAATCTGGATAAATTTTTGGCCTTTTCCTTTGCCCTATAGGCAATTCTATATTTTGTAATCTGACTTTCTTATTTTTCTACTTACATATAGAATATCTTTTAAATAAAAAGATTGGGTTGTTTTTTTTTTTAGATATGCCCTTTTCAAGAAGACACAGAACATTTATAAAAATTGATGTTGAGACACACTGGCAAACTATCAAATTTGAAGGCCTGAAATCATACACAGTATGTTTTCTTACCACAAGGCAATTAAGTTGGAAATCAAATAGCAAAAATATTAACAGAAAATATTTATATGAAAACAGTAAGGACCAAGAATAACCAAAAAGGTAATCTTTAGAAAGAAAAACAAGATTCAAAGATTTGTCCTATAAGCTATTTAGAATAGAATACTAGGATAATTGTAGAAAAACAGATCAATGGAAAATAAAAGAAGGCCCAGAAAGAGATATCCACTTTATAGACAATTTAGAATTAAGGTGACACTGTACAGCAGTGGAGAAAGGATGATCTTTTCATTAAAAGGTAATAAGACAATTAGATGTTGATGTGGACAAAAATAAGACTTCAATCAACTAAATGTAATCACGAAACTTAATTCCACAGGGACTGTAGTTCTAAATTAAATGTTAAAGGCAAATCAATAAAGCTTCTATATTTAAGTTAACGTATAAGAAAGTTTTCATGACCTTAGAAGAGAGAAGCACTTCTTAAATGGAACACAGAAAGCATTAATCATAGAAATATTTTAATAAATTGAACTAAATTAAAAAATTTCTATTTGTCAAAAGACTATTTAAGAGAATGCAAAGGTAACCCATAGAGTGAA
The DNA here is from genome assembly GCA_963575035.1 of Avahi laniger. Lineage (NCBI taxonomy): Eukaryota > Metazoa > Chordata > Mammalia > Primates > Indriidae > Avahi > Avahi laniger. The sequence continues at coordinate 44,308 of CAUYSK010027294.1, read as the reverse complement.
AGAAGAAATGTGAAAAAACATAACTAACAAAGGGCTCATATCCAGAATACATGAGGAACCCCTACAAATCAATAAGAAAAAGACAGAACAAGCCTGTATATAAATTGGCTTAAGACTTAAATGAGTACATCAGAAGAGACTATCAAGCTCATTAGTCATCAGGGAAATGTAAGATAAAACCTAAATGAGATTAACTAAATTCACCAAACACTCACTAGAATTGTTAAAACTAAAAAGACTGACAATAGCAAGTACTGGCAAGAAAGTAGAGCAATGTAAACAATCATACTCTGCTGGTAGAAATATAAATTGATATAATCACTATGGAAAGAAGTTTGGCAATTTCTACTAAAGCTGAATATATTTATACTCTATGTCCCAACAATGTCATTTTGGACATATATACAACTGAAATGCTTGCATATGTGCACCAGGAGACAAGTATAAGAATGTTCATAATTATGGCTACTATAATGGCTATTATCATTGTCCATAATAGCCAAAAATTGGAAAAAACTTAAAAGTCCATCAACAGTAAAACAGATAAACAGTAGTATATACTTACCACATAAAAATATCTTACACTATGCTATACAGAAACACTACTGTACAACATACCATTTGGAATACATAACAGATAAATTGTAATATACACTTCCTGTACAGATATGAAAACAAATTAAAACAACTTGAATGAATCTCACAAACATAATGTTGAATTAAAAAAAACATAAGCAAAAGAATACAGACTGAATATACCATCTCGTTTATATAAAGCTCAAAAAACAGAAAAAATTAAACCACAATATTTAAGGATATGTGCTTCAGTAGTATGAAATTAGGAAAGCAAGAGAGTTATGATTATAACACTTGTGATACTGATTACTCTGGGGTGACTGAAACGCAAGGATGAGGGTAGCTTGTAGATTACTGGTAATATTCTGTTTCTTTATTCAGGTGGTGACTATACAGGTGTTCTGCTTTGTAATAAGTCACTGAGCTATATGTTTCTGTTTTGTGCATTTTTCTATATGTATATTATATCTCACAATTTAAAAAGGGTAAAACATAGATCAAATTTCTTTCAAGGATAATAATCACATCAAAAATAATACAGAGAGATAAAAAGAATAAAAAAATTTAAAAGTAGAAAAAAGCTTATAAAGTAAGAACGCAAGGAAAAAGTATTTTTGCACAGCAGTACAATGTGTTTGTGTTTTAAGCTAAGTGTTGTTACAAAAGAGGCAAAAAGTTTAAAAATATTAAAAGTTTATAAAATAAAAAAGTTACAATAAGCTAAGGTTAATTTATTAATGAAGAAAGAAAAATATTTTTATTTTTTTACATATAGGATCTCACTCTGATGCCCAGGCTGGAGTACAATGGTATGATACCAGCTCACTGCAACCTCGAAGTCCTGGGCTCATGTGATCCTCCTGCCTCAGCCTCCCAAGTAGCTAGGATTACAGGTGTCCCTCATGAAGCCCAATTTTTTATTTTTTTATTTTCTGTAGAGACAAGGTCTCACAATGTTGCCCAAGTTGGTCTCGAACTCCTGGCCTCAAGCAATCCTCCCACCTCAGCATCCCAAAGTGTTCAGATTACAGGCATGAGGCATGAGTCACTGTGACCAACAGAAAAAATTTTTGTTATAAATTTAATGTAGCCTAAGCACACAATGTTTATAAATCTACAGTAGTGCACAGTGATGTCGCAGACCTTCACATTCACTCACCACTCACTCATTGACTCACCCAGAGCAACTTCCATTCATGGTAAGGCTCCATTCATGGTAAGTGCCCTACATAGTCATTACTGATAGTCGTCTGTCCTGTCCTCTCAAAATCTTTTTCTCCACCTCAACCCATCACTCACACATGCATACATGCACACAAAAATATACATATTTGACTTCTTATGGTTAGGTATCAAGAGTACTTCCTTGGCCAGGCGCGGTGGCTCATGCCTGTAATCCCAGCACTCTGGGAGGCTGAGGCGGGTGGATTGTTTGAGCTCAGGAGTTCGAGACCAGTCTGAGCAAGAGTGAGATGCCGTCTCTACTAAAAAATAGAAAGAAATTATTTCGACAACTAAAAATATATAGAAAAATTTAGCCGGGCATGGTGGCACATGCCTGTAGTCCCAGCTACTCGGGAGGCTGAGGCAGGAGGATTGTTTGAGCCCAGGAGTCTGAGGTTGTTGTGAGCTAGGCTAACACCACGGCACTCACTCTAGCCAGGGCAACAGAGTGAGACTATGTCTCAGAAAAAAAAAAAAAAGGTCCTTCCTCGACTCTAAATAAATAAAGTAATTTTCTCTCTAATATGTAAAAATCAGATGGTTTCACCACTTTCTCTGTGAGCCAATAATTTAAGAGTTAAATAATTTCTTACTCATTCAATTCAAAAAGCAATGTTTTCTAGTGAGAGCAATAAAAAGAACATAAGAAAAACTATCACATATTGCCAGGTAGATATGTCTTACTGTTTTTCTGATTATGAAATAAAACATTTAAAATACTATTGACATCCAAGAATAAAGAATTTATTAAATAAATTATGGTATATTCATATGAAGAAATACTACAGAGCCATTAAAAAGCAATGAATATGAAATATTCACAATATATCATGTGAATAAAACAGATTACAAGATTGTATGGTTTAATCCCAATGTAGATAACAAGTATTAAAGAAAAAGAAATATCAATTTATCAGGGTGTCCTGTGAGCCAGAACTTTCTAAAACTATTTTTGAGAAACATTATTGATATGTGCAAAACACGATGGTAGGCCAGGCACTGGGTTCATCTTTCTTTCCTAAAAAAAGAAAATAAATCACTCCTACCAGACCCAACTCTCTTACAAGTAACAATAAACTCTAGACCAAAAATAAAACAAACAATTAAAAATCCTGAAGGCACTGAAGGGTAAAGAGAAGTAGTGCAGATTCTGTACAGTTGACTCTTGGAAAAAAGGTAATGACACAGAGTGAGTTATCTATTTTTAATGACTTTTAGCCTGAGTGCAGGTCAAAATTGGCATGACACAGGGTATATAAAGCTCGAATGGAAAACCCACAGTCCTTCTGGCCAGAAGAATCAGAAGGTAGAGTTCGGGGGAACCAGAGCTGCTGAAAAGTAAGATGGGAATCCTGGAAAGGAAAAAGTCCTAAATTCTATGAATAAAGTCTACTAAAATACCTGGCTGATCTATAAACTACCCCCCAAGAGCCATCACCCAAGACACAGAATTCGTAATATAAGTTAACCAAGTTACAAGGCAGAAAGGAAGGGAGGGAAGGAGAAAATCAAATCTAGTGTCTCCACAACATAATATACAATGTCCAGAATACAATCCAAAATTACTTTACATACAAAGAAATAGGAAAATGTGATTCATTCTCAAGAAAAAAGGCAATCCACAGAATTCAAACCTAGATAACCTAAATGCTGAAATTAGCAAAGATTTTAAAGCTCAAAGACATAAAAGAAAATAAGCTTCCAGTAATGTAAAAATAGGAAATTGCGGCATAGAAATAAAAACTATTTTAAAAGAACCAAATGTAAACTCTAGAACTGAAAAATGTAATATCTAAAATAAAAATTCACTAGATAGGCTTAATAGTAGAATGAAGATAACAGAGGAAAGAGACAATAAACTTGAAAATAGATCATTATCCAATCTAAAAAATGGAGAGGAAAAAAAGATTGAAAAAAATGGAGAGTCTCAGAGACCTCTAGCACAATATCAAAAAGTCCAACATATGTGTAATTGAAATCCCAGAAGAAGAAGAGAGAAGGGATGGGATAAATATATTTGGACAAATATTCTAGATCTTCATAGGGATTTGGATTACACTGATACATGCATTTGCCAATATTAAACAAATATATACTTAAAAGTCAACAAATACATGCAAAATTCAACAATATTCACCTGGGCAGATCATTGTGTGTAAAATTTACTTCAAAAGAAGAAAACTGTAAACAGATCACGGAACTCCAGTAAATTATACATATGTTTAAGTATTTAGAGGAAAATCTATTGATGTCTTCAACTTACCCTGAAATGCATTCTCCACTAAAAAAAGGATCAATAATGGATAGAAGAATGGATAGGTAGGTTGGTATGTGATAAAGCAAGTATAGTAAAATGTTAATGGCAGAATTTACGTGGTGGACACACAGGTATTCACTGTTAAGTTCTCTCAACTTTTCTGTATGTCTGAAATTTTTCTAATAAACTTTTGAGAGAAAAAAGCCATTATGACTGACTATGTTTCAATGGAGTCACACTAATTTTTTAATTTTTTAAAAAGAAGAGCTCCATGTTATTTAATCTTATCTTCATTAGTCCATTGGTCTCTACATTAGCCAAATTCAGCCAATGAATCCACCTTATTCAAGCAGCTATTTAGACTGGGAAATACAGACTGGTGAAGAAGGGCTAATTTGATTGTTTCCTTATTTCTCATTATAGCAAATATTATAACAGCAAATAGTAGATAAGAAACTACAGGTTTTCTATGTTTACAGACCAAATATAAAATAATTCCTTTACTTTTTCTTTCTAGATAAGTGAAGGATAACTGAGGTATTATTATTATTATAGTCATCCTTTGGTATTCATGAGGGATTGGTTCCAGGACCCTCCATAGATACCCAAATCCATGGATGCTCAAGTCCCTCATATAAAATGGTGTAATATTTGCATATAATCTATGCACACCCTCCCATATACTTTAAATCATCTTGGCCGGGTGCAGTGGCTCACACCTGTAATCCTAGCACTCTGGGAGGCCGAGGCGGGTGGATCGCTCAAGGTCAGGAGTTCGAGACCAGCCTAAGCAAGAGTGAGATCCCCTTTCTACTAAAAAATAGAAAGAAATGATCTGGACAACTAAAAATATATATATATATATATATATATATAAAATTAGCCAGGCATGGTGGCGCATGCCTGTAGTCTCAGCTACTCGGGAGACTGAGGCAGAAGGATTGCTTGAGCCCAGGAGTGTGAGGTTGCTGTGAGCTAGGCTGATGCCCTGGCACTCACTCTAGCCCGGGCAACAAAGTGAGACTCTGTCTCAAAAAAAAAAAAAAAAAAAAAAATCATCTTTAGATTACTTATAATACCTATACAATGTAAATGATATGTGAATAGCTATTATACTGTATTGTTTAGGGAATAATGACAAAAGTCTGTACATGTTCAAGACAGATGCACTCATCCTTTTTTTTCAAATAGTTTTGACCTATAGTTGGTTGAATCCACAGATGCAGGAGACCCATAGATATGGAGAGCTGACTATATATTATTCCTTTAAAAAAGCCCAAAGTCATACACAAATGCGTTGCATCATGATCAGACTTCAAAATGGAACCTTTCAAAAATATTGTACATTAAGCTCTGCTACAGAAAGAGCAAAACATATAAAAAGCAAAATATAAAACTTTTATATAAATTTTGTATTAAAGATATAAAAGAGCAAAATAACTATAATAATAGGATTTAAATGCTACATGTTGATTTTTAAATCCTGCCATTTTAGTGTTTACCTTCAAGTCCTTTCAGATGTGAAGGAGTTCCTTGTGTCCTGGGCTGAATATAAGATAACTTAAACTTGGGCACCACAAATGGTACTTCTTTGCCATCAGATGGTAATTTGGAAAGCAAATAATCCTCAGTACAGCCAACCTGAGGCTTTACGGAAACAGAAGTAAATGGAGGTACACAGATAATATGTTGACTATTTGAGACTACTGCTTTAAAGTCTCTTTCCTCTGAAACTGCATATAAAGAAAAAGGAAAACAAAAGAAGTCACAAATATGCATATACATTACCTATAATAATCTAACCTAGCATGCTTTAGTACTTACTTAATCATTTTAGAAAAAATTCCCAACACATAAACTATTCTTGGGTCCTATCAAACATCTGTGGGATCTACATTAATTTTGTCCAGCCAATGTTTGAGCAATTAACACACTATTGCCAAAGTATGTTAATTTATTGTAATAGTAAGAGCAATTTTTAAAGAGTCTCATTTCCACAAGAGTTCATAGGTGGAAAACAAATTTATTTTGTAGTAAATTACACAATGCTTTCAAGTAAAATCTAATCATTGAAAAATACTGTCAACAAAAGCAAGTCTTGTCAGTACTACCGGTGAACATCAGTCTTAATTACATAAAGCAACTCTAAAAAAAAGCTAGTTTTCCAAGTCTACAAAAATCTCCAACAAATCACAAAATAAAATGCATACTGACCCTAGATATTTAGGTCATTAAATATGAAATGTCTGATTTCGAATCACAAGTGTAGTTTATATCTCAAACAAGAAGCAGCACAACTAATCAAAGTATGTGCCTAAACTATTAACACTGTTTTGCCATCTAAACAGTAGCTTGTTTATGCCAGCAGCAAAGAAGTCTGGAGAGCGAGTGGCTATGAAATCGCAAAAGGCATTTTCCACAACTTGCAAAGAATTGAATCTTTCTCCTTGCAAGAAGTGGTCCAAAGCCCAGAAGCAGTGAGAGTCAGTTGGTTGGTGCAAAGTTTGGTGAATATGGCGGATGACAGAGAGTTTTCAAGTCCAGCGTTTGTAGTTTGAGCAACATTGTTTATGCGACATGTGGTCGAGCGTTGTCTTGCAGGAAGATTAGCCCGTCTCTATTGACCAATCTTGGCTGCTTAATCGCAAGCATCCTCATCATTTTGTCCAATTGGCTGCAGTACACATCCACTCTAATTGACTGAACAGGTTTCATGAAGCTGTAGTGAATAATACCAGCACTAGACCACCAAACAGACACCATTAGCTTTTTCTGATGAATATTCAGTTTTGGACTGTGTTTCGGCACCTCATCTTTATCCAATTATTGTGCTGAACACTTGCTACTATCAGAAAGAATCCTTTTTTCATCACATGTAACAATACGGTATACAAATGGTTCACCTGTATGCTGTGACAACAAACAAAGGCAAGCTTCAAGAAGAATTCTCTTCTGACGCTTGTTTAATTCATGCAGAACCCTATCCAGCTTTTTAACTTTCCCATTTGTTTCAAATGGTCCAATATTGTTGAAACAGTAACATCAAACCTTGCTGCTAATTCACGCATAGGTTGAGATGGATTCGTTTCCACTACAGTTCTCAGCTCATCATTATCCATCTTGGTCTCAGGTCGTCCAATATTTTCAAGATTAAAATCACCAGGACACAACTTCTCAAACCATAGACAGTACTGTGTGTTCATTAGCCACATCCTTTCCAAACACTTTGTTGATATTTTGAGCTGTCTGCACTGCATTGGTTTCACAGTGGAACTCACATTCGAAAATAACACAGATTTTTGACTTATCCACGGTTTCACAAAAATTGCTCTAAAAAAAAATTTGGAAGATAATCACAAGCCAAAAAATGTGTTTGAAAGACTGAGAATGTACCTTCACAATAAAAATAAAACAAGAAGTGTCAAAGTAATACTTTGACAGAGTATTACAGTATCAAAGATATAACTGTCATAATTTGTACTTAAGGAAATCGGACATTTCATACTTAATAACCTAATTATGCCCATGTCCAACTTTCACTTTCTCTTACTTTGTTCTTCCCATCCAGCTTGCTAAAATCCTATTCAGACTTCTGTGGCAAATACAATCTACTTTATGGCAATGTCTCAGGGTGTCTCCTGGGTTGAATTCATCTCTCTCTACCCATGCTCCAGGGTACCTGGAGTTCTGGAATACTTACCTCATGTGACTTATGTTTCTGCTGCCCCCGTGAAGTTAAGGAAACATGCCTAATTTATCTTTATATTACAAGACACCACAAAAAAAGAAGGCACTAAACAAATGTTACTGAAGACAAAACAAAACTCACAGTTGTGCTTTTCTGTTTCACCATAGAAACACCCTCCACAGCAACTCTTTATAAATTCTATTGCCATTACATTCAATTTCCAATATCGAGCAAAAGACACAAACTTCCAATTTTAATATTAACCTGTTGATAGAATAGGAAGCAAGTTAAAATAATCATGCTTAGTGCCATTAGATGTCATGAAATAAACCATATTATATCTTTCTAAAACACAATACGAGTTCTGAAGCAAAAATATTTAAGAGGAAGATAGATTTTTATTCCCATATATAATTCTGTATAACTGAGGATATTCTTATAAGTTATTGAAATAACATGCTTAAAAATTACTAAATGGACAATCCCAATGTTAAAATCTGAAAAAAAGAAAAATCCCACTCTCAATTTTCTCTTCTACCTGATATACCTAAATCTATGTCCGAGCAAAATTTGAAAGAAAGATGGCACTCATAAAAAGTGTGAGAAAAATTTCACTTCCTCCACATCAATTACGTTGGTAATCCAAAGGCCCTATATTGGGGCAAATAAACAAATAACTGCATACTTTATGAGTTATTTTAATCCTTAGAATTACATTAATACAGTACAAATGAAGGAAGTCTGTTTTATATTTACCAGAAACATAAAATTGTTTAAGAATTTCCCACCTTCCTTGGTCTAAATGCACTCTCTTCATTTATGCCTACTTTAAACTCCATACATTTTTTACAGGAAATTTTAAACAATTACAAAAGAAGATAGAATAGTATAATGAAATTCCAATCACCCAAATTAAATAATTATCAACTCATGGCAAATCTTACTTCATCTCGACCTCCCCACTTACCCTGTCCTTTGGATTATTTTGAAATAAACTCTAATCATATAATTTCATCCATAAATACTTAAATAATGATCTCTAAAGGATGGGGCAGAAGGACTCAGGAGTTAACTTCAAGGGACTCTCACTGGTTGAAGATGGATCATTTCAAGAGTTAAATAATATCAGTGTTAAATAATATCAGTAATGTATTATAACATATCAAATATTTCTAAAAGGTGCTCTTTTTTAATATAACCATAATAACATTATCACATATAATTAACATCATCAACTATACACATTTTCAACTACCTGGTGAGTGTTCAAATTTCCCCTATGGTCTCAATTTTTTTTATAGTTTTGTTAAAATCAGGATTTGAATTGTTTCATCTTTTGCTATTAGAAATCGTGTTACAGTAGCTTTGTACACACATATTTCTCAGATATTTCTCAGTACCTATCTGTAAGATAGATTCCTAGAAACAAGACAACTGGATTCTTATTGTCAAATTTCTCTCTAAATCTACACCATTTCACATTTCCAATAGCAATGTATGAGAGTACCTGTTTCCATCACCAACAAAATTTGTTATCAATTTTTTATAATATATCACATTGCTTTAGGTAGGGTATGGGCAGAAGGGCAGGACCAGTTAGGTTAACAAATCATGTGCTGGCTATCTCTATTGAACACCACCTATTTGCTTTATTTTATTTTATTTTTTAGCAAGTAAAAGGATGGATACCTGCCCGAACATAGACAGAAAAATCCTTAGCAAGACACTAGCAAACCAAATCCAGCAACATATAAGAAGAGTTATGCATCATAAATAAGCAAGATTTATCCCAGGATTGTGAGATTAATTTGACATCTGAAAATCAATTCATATAATACTTTATATTAATAGAATAAAAGACAAAAACTGCATGATCATCTCAACAGATGCAAAAAAATGTTGACAAAATCTAATACTCATTCATGATAGAAATGCTGAGCAGCTAGGAATAGAAGAGAATCTTTTCAATATAACAAGAACATCTATGAAAAACCTACAGCTAACATCATAACAACTTTTGAAAGACTGAATGCTTTCCCTGGAAGTCCAGGGAAAACATAAAGATGTCAACTCTCTCCACCTTTATTCAACACTGTACTGGAGGTTCTAGCCAGGGTAATTAGGCTAGAAAAAGATATAAAAGGTATTCATTTTGAAAATGAAGAAGTAAAACCTTCTTTATTCATAGATAATATGATCTTGTAAATACAAAGAGCCTAAGAAATCCACTAACAAGCTACTAGAAGTAATACACAAGTTCACTAAGGTTGCAGGATATAAGAGGAATATACAAAAATCAATTGTATTTCTATATACTAACAATGAAATGTTAGTTCAAAAATGAAATTAAGAAAATAATTCCATTCATAACATTTTTTTAAAAAACTAAAATATTTAGGAATACGTTAACAAAAGAAGTATAAGAGTTGTACACTGAAAACTATAAAACATTGCTAAAAGACATTAAAGAAGACTTTAATAAATGTAAGGACATCCCATATTCATGGATTAGAGGATGTAATATTTTTAACATGCTAATGTTAACAAAATTGTTAAAATGGCAAGACTCCCTGAATTGGTCTGCAGATTCAACACAATTCCTACCAAAATCCCTTCCAGCTTCTTTACAAAAGTTGACAAGCTGATCTTACAATTCATATGGAAATGCAAAGAATGCAGAAAATCCAAAACAATCTTTAAAAAAAAGAAGGAAGTTGGAAGACTAACTTCAAAATTTACTACAAAGCTATAGCAATTAAGACAGTGTAGTATAAGCATAAGGAAAGAAATATAGATCAATGGAATAAAATTGAGAGTCCAGAAATAAACATTTACATTTATGGTCAATTGATTTTTAAACAAAGGTGCCAACAAACTTTAAAAGGAAAGGAACAGTCTTTTCAACAAATGGTGCTAGAACATCACATGCCACCCTCCCCTGCCCCCCCGATTGGGTCCCTACCTCACACCATACACAAAAACTAACTTAAAATTGATCACAGACTTATATATATAACAGCTAAAACTTCAAAGCTCTTAAAAGAAAAGATAGAAATAAATCTTTGTAAACTTAGGCTAGGCGACGATTTCTTAGCTATAACACCAAAAACACAAATGATAAAAGAAAAATTTGATATAAGACTTAATCAAGATTAAAAACTTTGTGCTTCAAAAGCACCATTAAGAAAGTGAAAAGACCATTCAGAGATTGGAAGACAATATTTGCAAATCATAAATCCAATAAGGGGCTTATACCTGTTACAACTCAATAATAAAAAGAAAAATAACCCAATTAAAAGGTAGGCAAGGGATTTGAAGTAGAAATGTCTACTTCTCCAAAGAAAATATACAAATGGTCAAAAAGCACATAAAAACATGTTCAACACCATTAGATATTAGAGAAATACAAATCAAAACTACAAGATAACACTACACACCTATTAGAAATGATAAAATTACAAAGATTGACCATTCCAAGTGTTTATGTGTATGTGGAACAAGTAGTATTCTCATATGCTACTCGTGGGAATTTAAAATGGTACAACCACTTTAGAAAACAGTTGGACAGTTTCTTAAGTTAAACATATATCTACCATATGATCCAAACGTTCCATTCCCATGTATTTACTCAAGACAAAAGCAATCATATGTCTATACAAAGACTTGTACACTAGTGTTCACGACAGCTCTATTTGAAATAGCCGAAAACTGGAAATGGTCAAATATTCATCTATTTAATCTATTCAGATGAACAAATTATAGTATATCCATTCAATGGAATACTAATCAGCAATAAAGAAGTATCTATTTATACATGCAACAACCTGGGTGACTCTCAAAAAATTACACATAGTGAAAGAACACCGACAAAAAGAGTACACACCATACAGATATATGCCATATTCTCCTGTATTAGCTTTGTTAATAAAAAAGCCACATTTTAGTTCTATATCTGTCTTATTATTTTATTTTTCTTTATTTTTTCTGGCTATCTTATTGATAATGATTTGTAGCTGAATTCCACTGTATGATTCAACTCACATAAAATTATAGAAAATGGAAATTAATCAATCAGTAATAAAAAGCCAATCTGAGGCTGCCTGCAGGCGGTGAGGGGTGGAGAGACAGAGGGCAGAGATGGGCAGCAAGGAGGGATACACAGGAGCAGGAGGAAACTTTTGAGGGTGATATATTCTTTATATTGATTATGGTGACGGTTTCATGGGTGCATACATATATGAAAACTTATCAAATTGTATACTTCAAGTATATGTAATGTATTGTTATCAGTTATATCTCAATAAAGTTGAAACAAAATAACAGAGTTATAGGACATTAACAGAAAAAGAAGCCTGGAAAACATTAACAGGGAAGGAGGCCTTAGAGATCATTTTGTCAAAGCCCTTCATTTTACATATATAAAACAGTAAGACAACTATCATTAGGTTCAGAACTAAAACCTAAGTTTCACAACTTTTTCTAATATACCACATTGCTTTAGGTAGGGTATGGGCAAAAGGGCAGGACCAGTCAGGTTAACAAACCATGTGCTATCTCTATTGAACACCATTTATTTGCTTTATTTATTTATTTATTTTTTAGCAATAAAGGAAAGCAAATATAAATGGGTAAAAGTACACTGCTTGGGTTCTAATCCTATAACTTTCACTTATTAGCTAAATGACCTTCGGCATGTTACTTAACCTCTCTAACCCTGAATTTTGTTATCAACTAAAAAAAACACTTTTTAGGACTATTGTGATGATCAACCAAGGTAATGCACACAAAGCACTAAACTAGCGCCGGGCCCATCATAAGAGATCAGTAAATGTTTGCTGCCATCACCATGATTATAATTATTATCATTAGGTCCTACTTGTAATCTATTTGATTCATGTGAGGTACTCTATTCAATCCTAGGAATGGTATGAGGACATTTAGCCAGAACTTTCCAGTATGGAAACAGATTGTGAAAAGATTTAAATATTTCCATAGCAGTAAGTAAAAGCTATAAGCCACCACCCTAGGCACTCTAACTCCTCCCTAGCTATTCTCTGGGTTAATGTCTGAGAAAGCAGGGCGTCCATGACCCAGCTCTAATGCTATGGCTAGTGTCCATTCTGATTGGTCAGTACCCACACTAGACAGGTTGTTAAAATATGTTTTTGTGAGGGAGATAGGGCCTCGTTCTGTATCCCTGGCTAGAGTGCAATGAATGGTATCATCATAGTTCACTGCACCTCAAACTCCTGGGCTCCAGAAATCCTCCTGCCTCAGCCTCCCAAGTAGCTGGGACTACAGGTGCACACCACTCTGCAAGGCTAATTTTTCTATCTTTTGTAGAGACAGGGTCTCGCTCTTGCTCAGGCTGGTCTTGAACTCCTGGCCTCAAGTGATACTCCTGCCTTGGCCTCCCAAAGTGCTAGGATTACAGACGTGAGTCACCGCACCCAGCCTGTTAAAATACTTTTAATATTGGATGGGCACAGTGGTTCACACTAGTAATCCCAGCACTCTGGGAGGCTGAGGTGGGAGAATCGCCTGAGCCCAGGAGTTAGAGGTTGCAGCAAGCTATGATCATGCCATTGCACTCCAGCCTGGGCCACAAAGCGAGACTCCATCTAAAAAAAACAAGAAAGAAAGAAACAGAGAAAAAAAATCACCCCATGTCTGAGGTTCCCAAAGGGCTTATTTGCTTCTACTAGCCTGATATAGCCTAGGAACAGCTCTGCCTGGGGCATTCTTACAAATGAAGGACAGTACATTATTATAACCTTCCCCTACAAACCTGCTATTCTTCTGGTATTTCCTACTATAGTGCCACCATCCAGCTAACAGACTAAACCAGAAGTGTGGATATCATTCTTAAGTCCTTCAGCTCCCATAATCAACACACCCAATTTATCCATTCACTTATTTATAAGTATTTACTGAGCATCTAATATATACTAGGCAATTTGCTAGGCACTGAGGATACAACAGTGAACAAGATAGACAAAAGCTCCACTTTCAGAGAGCTTACAACGTAGAGGGTGATAAACAAAACTAAGCTAATATATGAAACGTTCAATATTATGAAAAAAATTAACCAGGATTCAAGAGGAACTAATGTTAACTTTCTGTAATCAGAAAAAGCTTCTCTGAGGAGGAAACAATCCAGCTGGAAGCTAAATAACAAGAAAGGATCAGCTAGCTAGTGAAGTTCGTGAGGGCAGAATATTCCAGAAAGTGCAAAGGCCTTGAGTTTTTCCCACTTTGCACTATTTTGCAAGATACTGAGCAACAGGAAGAGTAGGCAAGGACTAAAATTCTGTTGAGTAGAGCTCCTTAATAGTTGTAATTTCTACAGCTTCCTTTCTACCCTCAATTTGACTACCTTGATTCAGGTGTAATCATATGCCCAAATTACAAAGAGCCAGCTAATAGGTTTGCCTTTTCAAACTCTTTTTATCCCCCAACTGTGCTGCCAATGTCCATTACCTGCTTTAAGTAATTCCATGGCTCCCTATCAGGATAAAATCTAATCGTTTCAGGATAAAATCTATTTCCCTAAATATATGACCCCCCTCTCTTTGCTCATCTTCCACTATCTCCTTCTGCAAATACTAAGCTTCAAAATATAACCACCTGCAGTTCTAGAAACACACCATTTCTCTTTTACCTCTGTGCCTTTGAACTATGTTAGTAGTGAGCTATGATTATGCCACTGCACTCCAGCCTGGGTGACAGAGTGAGACCCTGTCTCTAAAAAAATAAAATAAATTACATTTAGTTCTTTTTTCAACCAGCTCTGTAGTTCTGTCACTTTTTTAGACTCTTGATCTCTGCATCTCTCTTCAAATTTATCTTTTATTTACTTAAATATAGACCTGTATAGTTATTTTAATAATCCATGGCTGTTAATTCAAGCTTTTGTAAGTTTATTTCTAATTATCTATTATTTCTGCTGATTTTTGCTCAGGATGTCTTATTTCCTTGTGTACTTGGCTATCTTTGATAATAAATTATTCATTGACCATGAAACTTAACTGGTAGGACTTTTTTTAAGCCAAAAAATGAAAATATACTCCAGAGAATATTTGCATTTGTTTACTTGATCATTTTAAATTCATGCCTTGACAAATAACCCAATTTTAAAAATGGGCAAAGGATTTAAATAGATATTTCTCCAAAGAAGATATACACATGGCCAATAAACACATTAAGAAGTGTTCAATATCATTGATTATTAGTAAAACGCAAATCAAACCACAATGAGATACCACTTCACACACTCTAATCACAAAGATTGACAAAAAATAAGTGTTGATGAGAATGTGGGGAAACTGGAACCCTCATATGTTGCTGGCAGAAATATGAAATGGTGCAACTGCTTTGGAAAATACTTTCACAATTCCTCAAAAACTTCACACGGAGTTACCGTATGATCCAGGAATTCCATTCCCAGGTAAATATATCTATGGGAATAGAAAACATATCTTCCACACAAAAAACTTTACACAACGTTCATAGCAGCATTATTCATAATAGTCAAAAAACAGAAACAACCCAAATGTCCATCAACTGATGAGTGAAAAAACAAAATGTGGTATATATCCATACAATGGAATATTATTCAACCAAAAGCAATGAAGTACTGATTCATGCTACAAGATGGATAAACCTTGAAAATATTATGCTAAGAAAGAAGCGGGACACCAAAGGCCACATACTGTATGATTTCGCTTATATAAAATGTCCAGAATAGGCAAATCCATAGAAACAGAAAGTATGTTAATAGTTGCCAGGGGCTCAGAAGGAAGAGTGAAATGCAGAGTGACTACTAATGGGTACAAAGTTTTTTTTGGCAGGTGACCACTGAATTGTATACTTTAAAGTGGTGAATTTTATGGTATCTGAATATCTCAAAAGAAAAAGATTTTTAGAAATTCACATCTTGAAAATTTTTTAGACCACCAAAGCGATATGAACTTTGAGATCGCAGAATTGGGGCCAGAAAGTCTTCTTAGCGTAGCTTGAATGAGCCCTGGGCTGACTTCCAACTATCCCTGGTGCCCTGAAAATCCACCAAATTCCAATACAAATCCATCAAGTTTCCCCAATTTAGCAAATACCCTCAGAGCAGCAACTAAGACTTTAAAGGCTCCTTTAGTCTCTTATATTTTCAGCTTTCTCTTTGATCATGGCAAGTTAATTCCTATCTTTTTGAACTGTTTTTTAAACAGAGTATTCTCAGCTGTTTTCTGTATAGAGTTATTCCAAATACCTCAACTTACTATATGCCCACAATGAAAATCCTATGTTTATACAAGTTAAAATTAATTCTAGTGAGTTAGGAAAGGATTTGCAGCCTGACAGAGTCTACATTAGAGTAGCTTTAGTATTACTTATGACCTCAGGTGATTACAGTAGATATTTAAGAATGAAATAACACATTACACTCCAATTAAAAGTTTACTCTTAAAAAAGAAAAAAATAAACATTAATTTGAGGAGGAGTCTAGTTTGACAAGAAGCATGAGTGGATGACTTGTTCTCTCAGGTATCAAGGTTCTTTATACAGCCAAAGTAAATAAGACTGCAGTAAGGATACACAAACAGATGTTTGTTTTACAAAGAATAGCCTAGAAACATAACCACACATATAGGGAAACTTGATATATGAAATCTGTAGATTACTAGAATGAAAAACAGAATATTCAGTAAATGATGCTGGGAAAAACTGATTACCCATATGGGAAAAAAAAGAAACTAGACCCCCACTTCACATCCCCACTTCACAACACACAAAAATCAATTCTACATGGATTAAGAAAACAAATATGAAGGGCTTCTTAGCTTTCTGAGTGGGAAAAAAGTAAATAAATGAAAAATTTTTTAAAGGCAAATATGAAAGGCAATCTTTTTAATAGATTTTTTTAGAGCCATCTTAGAATGACAGCAAAATTCAGAAGGTACAGAGATTTCCCATATATTCTCCTGCTTTTAGCAGAAAATATCAGACCATAAAAGAAAAAGGGTGACAGAGTCAACTACATTAAACTATGTTTTTGCCAAAAGACACCATAAAAAAGTAAAAAACAAGCTGCTCACTTTGAGAAAAAGAAATGTGTCACATGCATAATCGACAAAGGATGAGTATCCAGAATATAGAAAGAACTTCTACAAATCAATTTTTAAAAGACAAAAAAAAAAATAGAAAACAGGCAAAAGACATAAGGAGACACCCACAGAAGAGTAACTATGAAAGATTCAACATCATCAGTAATTAAGGAAATGTAAATTAAAACCCCAGTGGGATATTATTTCTCAACCACCAGATTCTCAAAAAGAAAAAATTCAGGTAATTATAAACATACAAATGTCTTAAATGGTGTTGAGAAAGGGAACAAAGTGAACACTTACACACTGCTTGTATAAACTGGTACAGCCATTTTATAAAACAATTCAGTATTATCTAGCAAAACTGAAGATCCACAACTCTACTCCTAGGTTTTAAAAAGCCTGGGAAATTTGTAAACATGAACACAAAGAGACATGGATTAGAAATTTTTAATTGGAGTGTAATGTGTTATTTAATGGCAAAAAGTAAAAATTAAATTAAAAAAAAAAAGAAGACTGAAAACACCCTAAATATCCATCAGTAGGATGATGGATAAACAGTGGTGAAGTCACACAATGGAATGATGTACATCAATAAAAAATAAATGAACTATAACACACATCGACATGAAGGAATCTCACAAATATAATGTCCAAAATAAAATCATACAAATCATATAGTATAATATCACTTACACAGCATTCCAAAGTAGACTAAACAATACAATGTTCAGAAATGTGTACGTATGTGGTTAAATTACACAGAAAATCAAGGAGAGTGGAAAGAGAAAGATATAATCAGGGAGAATACATAGGTTAGCTTCAAAATTATTGATTATGTATTATTTCTTAAGCATGATATGGGCATGGGGTATTTATTTTATTTGTATTCTTTAAATCTGTAAATGTGTCAAGAGTACTATTTTGGACATATGGAATAATTTCTCACTTAAAAATTAAGTAAATACATGGTTGTAGTACAAAATATGAAAAATACAGAAACATATACGAAGAAAATAAAAATTATCCATAATCCCATTACCCTGAGATAACTATAGTACTTGAAGAAGGTAAATATACTTAAATGATATGCTTCCTTCCACTCTGCTTTTATTTAATCCTTTTTTTTTTTTTTTTTTTCTGAGACAGAGTCTTGCTTTGTTGCCTGGGCTAAAGTGTTGTGGCGTCAGGCTAGCTCACAGCAACCTCAAACTCCAGGGCTCAAGCAATCCTTCTGCCTCAGCCTCCTGAGTAGCTGGGACTACAGGCGTGTGCCATCATGCCCGGCTAATTTTTTCTATATATTTTTAGTTGTCCAGCTAATTTCTTTCTTAGTAGAGACAGGGTCTCACTCTTGCTCAGGCTGGTCTTGAACTCCTGACCTTGAGCAATCCTTCTGTCTCGGCCTCCCAGAGTGCTAGGATTACAGACGTGAGCCACCACGCCCGGCCTATTTAATCCTTTTTAATGCTTTATTGAGGTATAATTTACCTACAATACATTGTACATACTTAAAATGTACAATTAAATGAGTCCAACATATGTATACTTGGGTAAAAGCATTATCACAGAAAATGAATATATCCATCATCCCCAAAAGTTTCCTCCTGTCCCTCTTTTACCATCCCTCCTTTCTCTCATCCCTATCCCCAAGTAACCACCAATCGTTTTCTATCACATTAGTTTGCATTTTCTAGAATTTTGTTGAGTACATATTTGGGCATAGTTTATGCAAATGTTTTACTTTAGTAGACACTGCCAAAAAGTTTTCCATGATTACACCCATTTATACTTCCATCAGCAGAATATGAGATTTCCAGTTGCTCCACATCCTCACCAACACTTGATTGTTGGCCTTTTCCACTGTAACCATTTTTTTCATATTCCTAAGGAAAACATCCATAAAACTATTTGTCTGAACTCCAAAACAACAAAAAAAATCAAACTTTCAATGAAGACTGAAGTGAAACTCATTATACAGAAATTTTAATCTGGAGGATTTTCCCTTGAATGCATGATAATAATTGAAGCAAAGGCCCTAACTGATGTATACCGGGGTCCCCAACCTATGATGAGTTGTATAATTATTTCATTATATATTACAATGTATTAATAATAAAGTACACAATAAATGTAATGAGCTTGAATCATCCCAAAACCATCCCTCCCCCTCAGCGTGCCCATCCCTGGTCCATGGAAAAATTATCTTCCATGAAAACAGTCCCTGGTGTCAAAAAGGTTGGGGACCAATGATGTATACCTCACAGATTGTGATTTAGTCCAAACATCTGATTTCTACATAAGATTTTTAGAAGAATCATTGAGACATACATGAAAGAATCAAATAACTTAAAAGCAACTTGCAAGTATCAAAGTACTGGGACTCAGATGAAATACAATCCAACACAGTTTATACTTGTGTCTTAAACACTAATAACACCTGACTCCAATACACCAAAATACCACTAAAACAGTGTTCATAATTTGAACAGAGGTAGGGAGCAGAGGGTGTGATAAAGTACTTATTATGAATATGATCGGTTACTTGCTCTTAGCTTCTGCTACTTAACCATGAGAGAGGGAAAAAGCTCTGAGATGACACACTTTATTTTTTTAATTTTTTTAATTTTTACAGACGGGGTCTTGCTCTTCTTGCTCAGGCTGGTCTTGAGCTCCTGAGCTCAAGCAGTCCTCCTGCCTAGGGAGATAACACACTTTAACATAAAGGTATTCTATAGTTCTTATATTTTGTCCAATCTGACTATAAACTCCCCTCTACCACCCTGTTGCCTCTCTAACTTTTGTTTCCCAAAATAAGGATTCTACACTCTCTATCTTTACTTCTTCATCCTCTGTTCACTCCTCAAATTCATTCAAATTTGGCTTCTACCCTTACAATTTTACTTAAATTATGTTTGCTGAGGTTAATGACCTCCTCCTAACTACTAAAGCCAATAGGCACTTAATCAGTTCCTGTCTTCTGGATCCCTCAAACTCATTTGACTCCCAGAGAGACTTCTCTCCTTATTATTAATAAAACTCAACTCTCCTGGTTTCTCTGACACCACTGCCTCCCAGGTTTCCTCCTTTCCTGAATGCTGATCCTTGGTCTTCTTGACTGTCTCTACCCATCACCCAATACTGGCCTTCCCAATCCTCGATCTTCCTCTCTTCTTACTCTGTATGTGGATTTGAATGATTTCTAACACCCTTTCAGGATTAATTCTCACAAATCCACTGCTGCTTCCAACATCTATAACTCTGAGCCTGACTTTAGAAAAATCTGATACCAATATATCTAACTGCCAACTAGACAGCTCTGCCAGGTGTCCCACAAGAATCTCATTTTCTCTCAACATGAATTAACCTCTCAATTTACTAGTTTTATATGTGAATACACAATTACAATTCAAGTAAAGCCAATAAAATACTTAAATTTTTCTTGAAAGGTTAAAACAATTTCTATTCAAGCTTTTCCCACAGTTATGAAGGTAACTCATAGTCATTAGCAACACTACAAAATACAAAAGAGATGATAAAAAGCAAGTCTCCTCAAATCCCAGCTCTCAAAGGCAAGCCACATTAACGCTTCCTTCCAGAAAAAGCAATTTTTAACCATGATAAGGTTACGTATCAAAATATTACATTGGTAAACAGGATTGTGTCGCTGTTGCTAATTCTCAACATATTCCAGTCTATTTCAGGAAAAACACAACTCTTTCAAATGCCTATCCGGAATGAGAATCAGAATAATATTTTCATTACAAAAGCAATTCTTTTATATGCTGTATTTTAAATATTCTAAAGGAATCAATGTTTCTGGCTTGGCATCTATCCTGTCTATACCCGGACGTCCACCGAATGTGCAATATACCCCAGAGTATCTTCCTATATTTAAAAGAAACCATAGCAAACAAAAGAGAACAATAAAAAGAAGTCAAATCTAAAAACTTGTTGGATAAATTGTAGTTTGCAAAAACCATAGTAAAGTGACATTTTAACACCCTTTCACCGCTTCACAAAGTTTCAGAAACATCACCGATAAAAACCGTTTGCTAACCAGTTCTCATGAGACCTCGCTCGCCAGGGAAAGGAAATTCGCTTCTCTCTGTCCCAGAGTCCGGAGCCCACCTGGGATGGGTAGTTCGAGGCGCGAGCCCAGCACGGGGAGCGGGACGCGCGGCCGTCCCTTCCGGGGCTGGGGTCTCGCCTCTCTCCGGTCACGCGTCCCACTAACGGACCCACCAACCGGGGCAGGACTGGGGCCCGGCCTCGCCCCACCGCGCACTCTGGCTCTCCGGGGAGAGTCACTGTCCCCCAGGCCACCGCGATCGCGGCTCTCGCGGGGCCTAAACCTCCCTCAGGCCCCCGTGAGGCAGGTGTTGCTGAATAGACTGGGGAACAGTCCCCGGACCCCCACCACAGCGACATTTTTAAAAAGTTAAAGACAAGGAGACAAAAAGCTTTACAAAGCAGTCGCTCCACAGCCAGCCCCGCGATGCTGGGGCGAGGGGGCACCCCGCTGAGAAGGGGCCGCTCTCACGCGCTCCCCCTCGCCAGGCCCGCGCACGTCGCACGCCCGGAGAAGCGCACCTGAGTCGCGCTGGCTCCTTTCTCCGCCGGGGTCCCGCCGCCCTCCGCGGGTCTCCGCGCGCGGCTCTCGGGGCGCCCCCGCCCCACCCCGCGCTGAGGAGGGCGCGGCGGGCCACCTGCTCGAGGCAGTGGGCGCTCTGCCCTCGCCGCTGGAGACAATGTTGACTCGGATCACCTCACGTGGCCGCGCCCCGAGGTCCCGCCCCCTCCAGGGCCGCCCCTCCCCCTTCAGGTAACACCCCCCCTTTCCGCCCCCGTCCCAGAGCTGCCCCGCCCCGCCCCCGGACCGCCCCTCCCCCTTCGGGGACCCAGCCCCCCTACCCTCCGCTCCCCTCCCCAGCCCACTCCACGTCAGCACCCCCCGGCTCCCCAGGACCGTCCCGCCCCTCAGTAGGTGAGCGGAAGGACGGGGTGGGGTCAGGCGGGGCTGGCAGCCGGCGCACCTGAGTCGCGCTGCGCCTGCGTCCTCGACGTCTCGGCTCCCGGCCGCGCCTTTCAGTTGCTCCCTCTGGAAAGGTCTAAAATGGAGCCAGGCAGAGCTTGGGCAATGTTGAAGGATCAGAAGGGAGACAAGCGGAAGGAGGGGTATAGAGGGGGAAAGCTCTTGGCCTGATGAACTTTTCTGAATTGGGGAGGAAGGAGCAGTGTCTCTTGCCGGAGATGTTTCTGCGTTCTTTTCTAAGAAGGGGAGAAATTGTAGTGTTACTTGACTTTCAGAGTTTTTATAAGAAGTCTATTTGTAGAGTCTTCGAGAATCAGCCCGCGTCTCTTCACCTTCGTTGCTTTATATCCGCGACTGCCTGGCCATCAGCAGGTGTGTTGGAGGGAATATCAGGTGTATCCACCACAACGACTCACATCCCTGGCTCTATGCTGGAATCCCCTCCGACCCTCGCAAGCGGGTGCCTGGACCTTTTCTTTTATACTCCCCATGGCGGAAATCTCAACACCTTACCTTCGAAGTTGTTGAATGAATTTCTAGATTATCTGATGATGAATAACTCAGCTTTTGAGATGCTGATGGCTTGTAAATTGAAGTGAAGGTTATCACTTTTCTTCCTGGAGAGCAGCAGTCTTTCCCAAAGTGAGTTCTGTCAATATGGAGGCCCTAGAGTAGCCGGAGTAGAGGTGGGAGTAGATCCTAAGATCACATTAATTTGGAGACAAAACATGGTATATACTTGCTTTTCTTGAGATTCACAACAGACGTTAGCATCTTACAGGCCTGAGAACCATGTTTTACTTTGTTTAATACTTCATTTCCCAAATTTATTTGAGTCACAGAACTCTCTTCTTGAGAAATACTTGTTACCATTCTTGGGCATTAGTGTTTCAGCAAACACTTTGACAAACACTGCTTTAAAGTCCTAGTGCGTTCACCTTCAACAATTTATCACTAATGTTTGCAAAGTTCTGTACTGTTTACACAAAGCTTTCACATGAGTCATCTCATTTAATTCTGATAATTGTGATATAGCTGTTATTATCCTCATTTTTTGGTTGAAAAAAATGAAAGGTCAAACAACCAGTTAGTGATTGCCCAAGATTTGAATCTAGACTTTGAACTCCAAGGCTTTTTAAACTATTATAATATTCTTCCCCTCCCTCCCTCCCTCTCCCCACAGCTCTCTCTCTGTCTCTTTCTCTTTGTCTCTCATATTTGATCCTTAATTTAGGGCACACCCTTGGTTAGAAATCTCTAGATTCACGTGTTGGTTGAAGCTTCTCAAGGGCAACACTATATCTTTACCTATCCATTACTCTCCTGCAGCACGTGACATAAGTAGTGCACAAAAGGGTTATTCAAATGTGCTGAATGAAGAATGAATGAATACATGAGTGCTCAATAACTGATTGAACTGGGCTAAGTACTTGGTTCCCTAAGTGAACAACTTTAACAACGTCTTTACTGTTGCAAAAGTTCCAAGAGCAGGAGCAATGAATTGTTCCTAGTTTTCTTCCACAGGCCATCTAAAAAAGCTTTCCTAGAAGAATCCACTCTGTTGACAGATACAGCTCTTACAAAACCACGATACCACTTCCTTTGTTTTCCTTGAAGTGGGCCTCCTTCCTGTTCTACTCTCATGGGTAAGGCTACATTGAGATGAACAGAGGGTATTGTACACCTTTCTTTTTGCTCTTCTTCCCATAAAAGGATCATCATTGCAACATTTTGACTGGGGTTTTGTTTGTTTTTATTGTTCTAATCTTATACTATTTGAGGCAGATCTGGAGAGAAAAATAGATTTTGGTTGGTACGGATAATGACTGCTTAGATTTTATTGTGTGTATAAAATCTTTCATTTGAAAGAGACAAATCCTGTAATCCCTATTCATTCTTTACTGAATGCAGTTTGTAAGTGCTTTGCAACTCAGCCCAGGCCTACCCCTCCAGTCTCATCTACTGCTACCCCTCACCAACCATTTTTGACCATCTGAACTGATTACAGTTCCTTAAGTTGTCCAGTTTACACCTACTGTTCCCTTTACCTCTCTCTTATGGGTATCAACTGGCAAACTCACATTCATTCTGCTCAAGTGCCACCTCTTCTGAAAGATGAAACCCTACAACGCCATTGCCAACTGAATTAGGTTCCCTCTCTCAACACTCCCACCACAATCCATCCATGTCTCTGTCATGGCACCTACATAATAGCTGTAAGTATTGGCTTCTTTTCCCTCTTTCCACTAAACTCATTCCATGTGAGTTACCAATGGGCAAGAATTATGATTTCCACCTGTTTCCTGAGCACATAGCATAGCACTAGACACATAGAAGGCACTCAGATATTTGTTGAATGAATGAAAACATAGCTTCAAAAGAGTGTGAATTCCTGGAGTGCTTGTGAAATAATTTCACAAATATAAATGGTCACATGAATACAACGGGGGGTAGCAGACAGATTTTGGCTTCCCCCCAGATTATTTCCTTCTAATATTCTGCCTTAGAAGAACACAACAGCAGAAGCCTGGACATAATCATTCATCCATTCATTCATTCATTTACTTGTTCAAGAAACATTCATGAGTGTCTACTATATAAAAGGTGCAGTCCTAGGCACTTTCAGAGAGAAGGCACTTTCAAAAGCATCACGGATATGCACTGAACCTCAATTCCTTTTCCTGGGCACAAAGCTAAACTGCTTTGCCCATTGTCCTTGTATCAAGGCCATGTGACCTGTTCTAACTAATGGAACTTGAGCAGAAGTAGAGTTTCATTTCTGGATTTAGGCAACTAAGAACAGGTGAGCTTTCACCCCACTCTCTCCCTCTTCCTGTACCTTGACAACCTTGGACCATTACTAAACCATGCTAACCACTGCTAAAGCTGGCAGTGCAACAAGATGAAAGAAGTCTATGTCCTTGGCTGACTTCATGGAACAAAGCTCTCCCTACTGCCCACTAACCTTGATTGGGTGGTGATGTGAGTGAAAAATAAACTTTATTGTGTTAAACCACTAATATTTGGGATTTTTTTTCCCAATAGCTAGCTTTACTTACTCTGATTAGCACTGTCATGAATGATAACACATAGATTACATAAAACAAAGAAAATTTTATCTCCTGCTGTAAGCATTGTATCAGAAATGTGGAACATAAAAATTTATCAAAGAGGGTATTAAGGTCATAGAAACTTTTTGTTCCAAGTGGATAAAAGAAAAATCTTTATGGATATGTTTGGCTGTCTGATCAGAATGCTGACTTTTTAACCTGAAAACAGGCATAGAATCACTATCACATTATCTTCATCATCTTTATCAGCCCTTCTCAGTCTCTTTCATGCACTTTGAAGGATTTTCCTTAGTGGGCTTCAGGAGATACCGTGTTACGCAAAGTTGAGTATATATTGAGGACAAGATAGGCATGGGAAAGTAGGCTCTGAAGGATCATAAATATTTTACTAAGCACTTTGCACGTTTAATCTACAGGACACATAGTTGAATAAACTAGGAACTATTTATAATATGATGACTTTCTCTTTTCTTTCCTTCCTCCATCACCTTCTTACCCAGGTACCTGGCACCCACTAAACTAAGGTAACAATGGGAAAATGACTGGTCATAGATGCTCCACCAAGAGATCCAATCATGATGAAGTTCTCTTTTTTCAGTGCCTTCCCACAAAGCCCTTCCCCCAAACACCCCACACCCTTCATTCAAACCCCCTCCAAATCCCACTAATCAGTGAAGCTTCATAGTACCAAAATGCTGACAGTTTCACTGAAGGCCAGATGAAAAATATTTAGCACCTAGCACAGATACAGCAGCACCAGTGGGATTAAAGGAAGGCTATGAAGGAGAAAACAGAGAAAGACAGGATCCCGACAAAAAGGGTTTTCTACCAACCACATGATCGACTCACCCAGGTTGAGCAGCTGGTCCAAAGAGGATGAGAGCACCTGGGCAGGTCCTATAAAACTGCCCTAGGATTCCAGAACACAGGTCCCCAGACTCACCGTGTAGAGCCGAGAAACATCTACATCCCCACTTCTGTGAACTCTGTGTGGATTGGAAGAAACAACTCAAATCTGAAGCAAGCGACTTGCATTCTTCTGGACTCCGTGTCGACGTGCTTAAGCCATAGCTACATTCCCCCAAATTTCTTTCCCTATATAGTTCTAAGTTAGATTGACCAAAAAGAGGAATTTGGGCAAGATCTGGAAGGTAGAAGGGAAGCAGAGCTAGTCTCTCTGAAGATCATCATGACTACACACAGTAGCAGACAGACACAAAGATGCTTGCAGGTTCTGGCTGATCGTCTTCCCCATATCTAGCTTTTCTTCCCAACTGTTGGCCGTCCTGACCACCAGAGGACCCAAGCCCACCTCCAGGGCTTGATGGAAGACATACAGAAGCAGCAGCTTAGAGATGACAGCTCTCCTCCTCGGTACCACACCAGCAATTGGATGTGCCTGGCTTCATTGCAAGTTCTGACCCTACAAGTCCACCTGTGTTAGGGCTTCATTAGGGCTGGTTAGTGACTTTTCTCTGATCCTTCATTCTCACTTTTAGAATTTTATTTCACCAATTTCTCCCACAATTCTGTAAGATCTATTCCTAGATCAGTAATACTCTGGTGGATCTCCTTCCCTGATTGAATCCCTCTGCTACACCATGCATGTACTTGGCTGCCCAATAGTAATATTATGTGGATTTTACCACCCTCCCCCTCCACTATTAAAGGAAAAGTGCTGGGGTAATATATAGCAATTGCAGAAATTTGGGTTAAAGTCACACCACGGTACAGGTCTGCCCAGGAGAGGGTGATTGATTGTCCACTGCCTTTATAATGTGAACTTACATGATAAAAGAACTGACTTTCAGCTTTTCAAGCTTAGAAACTTGCTTCTTTTCTCCTTTAGCATACTAAGTAAACATCTCTTGAAGAAAGCTTGGTCATGCTCACTAGAAGTAGACTATAGTGTACCTGTCTATAAATATAGAATGAGAAACAGGATTGTTGCAGGACCTAGACATTTGTTATATTATGGCCAAAACACTATGCCCTACAGAAAGAGCCAACCAGGAAGCTAAATGATAATCAAAAGGTTGCCTGGAGAGGGACATGGAACCAACATTAGGAGAGTTAGGAGGAATATTGAGTATTTAATAGCATCAGGTTATGACAGCCATCATTAATACCACAGAAAGGACTGACCTGTCACAGCTACAGACAAGCTGTGTAATTCTACTCACTGGAGGCATAGTCTTGGTCATAGCCTTTCTTCTCTGTAGTAGATTATAGCATTGGCCCCAGGACTTCTTCCTGCACTGTATCTATGTCCTTTGCTATGAATTTAAAGTTCCTTCTGCCGAAGGAGTGGAGTATAATTCCCTACCCCTTGATTTTGGGTTTGACTACATGACTTGCTTTGGGCAATAGAATGAAGTGGAAGTAATAGTGTTCAAGTTTGGAGCTTAGGCCTTAGGAGACTTCAGGTGTTTCTGCTTGCCCTCGTGTGCTTCTGCCAATGCTAGAAGGTTTGCCAGGGCCAGCCAGCTGGCCCAAGGAGGATGAGAGGCCCATGGAGCAAGACATGCCAGATAAATCCAACCTAGCACAGCTAATCCCCAGCTGAGCAGAAGAAATGTCAGAAATAATAGATGATCATTTTTTTATGCCATAGCATTTGGGGACTATTTGTTACACAGCAATAGTTACCTGACATATCCTCCAACTATGATTTTCTGTGATAGGGAAAATCTAACCCGACTGTGGCCCCAGTCCGAGACCAGTTTGCCCAGGACTCCCCTCCCAAGCACTAGGGACCACCAGTTAGTAAGTTGGAGAATTCAGCTTCTCACCCTTAGTAAAATTCTATTTGATATTTTTTTGTCCTTTGAATTAGATGTAAAACTTAAATATTTGTCACAGCAGAGAAAGATTAAAAACCTCTTCAGAAGGCTACCTCTGAAGAGTAATGATTGTAAATGTGATTTTGAGTGCAAAATCACAATCTGAAATGCAGTCTAAAGCCTATCGTTTGTAATTTTTGCTTTCATCAGAGTTTTAGGAAAACTCCTACGTCCAGCAAAATCCCCAGGCAGCTTAGGATGCCAAAGCTTTCTTCTTTCTTTAAATCTGCTCCAAATCCATAAGGAGAATTCATGAATAAATGTGCTTGGCAGATGAACAAAATATCCAAAGACGTATCTTTTTAAGACTTTAGTTAAGATGTGTAGTTTGTTAGTTTAAAGTATGCATCGGTCTCCGTATGAATTAAAAGGGGGAGGGGCATCAGAATGCTTTCTACTATTTTTTCAGACATTCCTTCTTTCTCCACAACTCCCAGCCTTTCACTAGCTTCTCCCACCCTCTAGCTTATGAAAGGACTGATGATGCTGGGAATATTTTTTTTTTTTTTTGAGGAAATGTGGGAGGTCTGTAATCCATTTCCTACTTGACGTGGGTTATATTTACAGAAGAAAAAACAACACCAATACATTTCCAGCACAGCTGGGCTGCAGCGCCATAAAGTGGCTTTTAAAGAGCTATCACATCACCCTGTGAGGTGACAGCGCTCAAGGGATGGGACGGAGTCTGGGAGGGCCAGAAAAGCATACCCTTCCATTCTTAAAAAACATCCCCTCAGGAAACAATTTGGCATTTCCTGCAAAACACGAACTTGCTTGGCAGCCTGACTAACTCATCACCGCTGTTCATCTCATCCCGCACGCCTGATTAATAGCAATGATGCGTCCGAGAACATAATGAACACAACTTCAGCAGGAAGTGAGGAAGGGGAGCCAAGCAGTACCTTTGCCAAACAAACAGGCATGTGCACACACCCTCCCCCCTCACACACACAGCCCAAATCTATAAAGCCACTCTTACAATGTTGAGAAATATAAAATGCTTCAATCAAAACAACCTTACATTACAGGGAGGAGGGTTGAAAATTACTTCCCTTCTCCCATCCAAACATGCACATCAATATACTTTGGAATGACAACAGCTGCCATTCTCCACCGACCTCTCATGTGCCAAACACTGTGCTAATGGGTCATATATATACATTTATTTTAATTCCTGCAACAACCCTGTAAGAATTGGCAGATATTATTATCTAGACTTTACAGAGAAGTAACTTTTCTAAGATCACAAAGAAGCGATCAAGGAGCCATGATTTGAACCCAAGGCTGTGTGTGACTTTAAAGCTCAAGCTCCTTTCACTAAACCACAGGCTTGGCTGGTAAACTGTAAAGCCCAGACACAGGTGTTGTCTTTACATAAACCCAATTTGGTATTCAAAGCCCATTGGAAGTCATCTCTTCTGTGGATTCTTGACTTGTTCTAGACTGGGCTCTGATGTTTACAAGTAAAAGAAACTCACTCAAATTAGCTCAAGTAAAGAGCAAGGAATGGTATTTTAGTGCTCCCCCTACTGCAAGGAAATGATGGGAACATATGCAGGAATCTGAACAAGCGGGCCTCAGAACGGGCAGGACTTGAGGCACCCAGACACCGCTCAGCCTCTCATTTCACAGAGACTGCATCTTTTTGCACACCTGCATGTCCCAGTCAGCTTCTCTGAGTCTCCAGTCCCTCAAAGCTTCAGGCTGCACTTGATTCTCTACTGACTTACTTGGTGGTAAATCTACTAGACCTTTGGGCTCAGGATCCACCACCTAACAAGTAACTGCTTCTCCCTTTCCAGATTCCTGGGAAAGAAATCTGATTGGCTCAGCTCATATTTTCCAGCCAGGCCACACACAAGGCACAGATTGCTTGCTGTGTCTATGGGTGGGCATGCCTGGGTCAGATGCTCAACCTGGTCCAGTCAAACATAGCTAAGGAGAAGAGGGCCAAGGGATCTGCCGCTATGCCTCTAGATGGAGAAGTATCCTAAAATTCAGCAAATGCTCAGCTCTCCTTCACTCTCCTTTCCTCCATAAGGCTATAATATCTGGTTCAGCGTGTAATTTTAAGTGGCCTCCCATCGCTCTCCAACTGCCTTCTGTTTATTTTCCAGGTTCTTAGAGAAACCCATCTTATTGATGTTATAGCTGCGGTGCCTAGCAGATATAACACAGCGGACACTAAAAAATGGCTTGTTGCATTAGATAATCATGGGGTGGGACAATGCAGAAGATCAAGAAGAATTTCTTTATCCCTTCCCTCGTTGACAGATCATCAGAACTAGAAAGAGAGTGTCAAATACCTGGTGACAAGTCTTCAGCCTCACTGGCTTAACTGGAGCTTATGTGAAAAGGAAAAGAATTTGAGCCTGAACAAAGGAACTCTAAAGTTTCTTCCAACTCTCTTACCAAAAGGGGCATCCAGGCCAATAGTTCTCAACCTAGAGTAAAGCTCCCATGTACCATATGGAGTGTCCTTGCTCCAATTCCATCCTTTTATCCCCCATTCAGAGAATTCTACTTGACTTAAAGGACTCTTATGCTATTTTTGAAGTAGGCTTGATTCTGCTCTGATTTGAAAATAATGAAAAAGTAAATAATTGCAAAACCTTGGTATTAAATTACTAGTAACAAATTACTGGCCAGACACGATGACTCATGCTTGTAATTCTAGCACTCTGGGAGGCCGAGGCCAGAGGATTGCTTGAGCTCAGGAGTTCGAGGCCAGCCAGAGCAAGAGCGAGACCCTGTCTCTACTAAAAATAGAAAGAAATTAGCCAAAAAACTAAAAATAGAAAAAATTATCTGGGCATGGTGGCTCATGGTTGTAGTCCCAGCTACTCGGGAGGCTGGGGCAGGAGGATCACTTGAGCCCAGGAGTTTGAGGTTGCTGTGAGCTAGGCTGACACCACGGCACTCTAGTCCAGGCAACAGAGCGAGACTGTGTCTCAAAAAAAAAAAAAAATTACTGGTAACCTTGTTACAATTGGCGTTGTGATTGAGAGCTGTTAATTTAGGACATTCTGCTGCCCACAGCTGAGATGACACTAACTGTATCAATTGGGACACTTTCAGCCACAAATAACAGAAAACCCAATTCAAATGTCATAAAAATAAAGAAATGTTTTAGCTGGTGTGGTGGTTTAAATCATGTCCATAATTCTTTGAAACTTCTCTCAACAAAAGTTGGACTCTGTGTCCTCTGAACTGTATCTAGGCTAATCATAGTGACTGGTCAACAATAAAGTAGAAATGTTGCTATGTGATGGCCAAGGCTAGGTCATAAAAGGTGATACAATTTCTATTTAGTTCTCTTTGGATGCTTGTTCTTGGAATTCAGCCACCATGCTCTAAGGAAGCCTAAGCAGTTTGTCGAAGACTCACGTGGAAAGGCATAAGGCCCAGGACATCTGACTGAGTCAGCATCACCTGTCCAGTTTGTGAGTAAGCCATCTTGGAAGTGGATTTTCCAAGCCCTGATGAAGCTGCCCCAGCTGATACCTTGTGAAGCAGATACTAGCCTTCCCCACTGAGCCCTGCCCATACTATAGATTCGTGAACTAAATAATGATAAAATGTTGTTGTTTTAAGCCACTAAGTTTTGGGAAGTTTTGTTCCACAACAATAGATAACTGATATTGTTAACCTAAATGGAAACCAAAGGTAGATCAGCTTTCAGAGTCATTGATTTAGCAATTCAACCATTTATCATTGAATGTTTTCCTTCCCTTTTCTCTGTTCTGCATCACGTAAGCTTTATCCTCAATCTAGTTCCCTTTGTGGTTGTAGAATGGTTGCCAGGGGCCTCCTTCTTTAGTTCGGGTTAGGGGGGGATAGAATGAATTCCCTTGGATCGCTCTTGAGTGAGAAACTTGTCCAGAAGCCAACAAACTTCTCTTCATATCTCTTTGGCCAGAACAGGGTCACATGCTTGTTCTTGGACCAATACTGGCAAAGAGGATAAGATACCATTGTCACTAATCAGGCCTACCCCTTAAATTGAGATCCATTCCCCAAACCACATTGCTGCTCCTATGGGATAGAATGGATCTAAGACATTTGACAAAAGGGACAATTACTGGGAAAACCCTCAGATTGTGGCCAGAGCAGGCATATGATAACTAGGAGAAAAGCCATAGGATCATGACTATCCTGAGTAAGCTAGTGGAGGATCTAGCTTGGTACGGGTTGCCCACCTCTAAAACCCTTTTGGCTCTTAACCTTTCCATTATCCCCTTTTCTGGCATCTTTCCTTTTTATCACCTATTTCACCTTCATCAGCTATCTGCATATTTATGCCTGCTCTCTTGCAATGGTCAGTCTATTGTGGCTGGGGAGAATACACTATTCAACTTCTGGTAACTTACTCCAATTTCCCTCTGAAGAAAAACCTCCTGATATATGCAAGAATTGGTGTCATTGTTTTTGCCAATGAAATAACTAAGGCTTTATGATAGTCTTGGGAAGATTACTTTTCCCTGGATCTGTCTCCTCATATGAAAAATGAAGGGAGTAGACCATAAGATTAATAGCCTCCCTAGCTCCAGGAGTTTTGTACTCCACCTCCTATCTTTTCCAAGATGACTACAGCCACGCCTGAAAATCTATGCTTAGATCTTCTTCATAATCACCATCTCCCCATCCTTCGTGGTTTGCTTTCACTGCTCTGGGCCACCTCCAAAACGATGCCTTCCTCTTTCTCTTCCTAGACTGGCTACCTCTTTACCTTTGGCATTGTGCTGACTACTTTAAACACAGCACAACATTGTGATGGAGTTTAGCAAATATTTCCTTTCCAGAAATTGAATAGGATATTTCTTGAAAAAAAAATTTTTTTGTGAGTTAAATTTAGCATGCTCAGAGTAAGCATCTATTTTTAATCTGATCATGAGAACCACTCTTCTTCCATCCCAAAGTTGTGTGGTTACTATGAGTTCCATGATTTCACTCCCTTA
The DNA here is from genome assembly GCA_963575035.1 of Avahi laniger. NCBI lineage: Eukaryota > Metazoa > Chordata > Mammalia > Primates > Indriidae > Avahi > Avahi laniger. Next base: position 11,555 of record CAUYSK010027294.1, on the reverse strand, counting down.
CTCAAAGTTGATTGGTTCATGAGAAGGCATCTGACCCAACGTGGTCAATCAGAATCTTTCCATAGATTTTTTTTTTCAAACTACAAATAGGAAAAACCAGTCAGTCCCCTTTTTAGTGATAGAAGACACTTTGGTAGCCACTTTTCTTAGGCAGAAGAAGTCAACTTATAATAAAGGAGAACGAAATTAATATGTTGAGAGAAGTAAAGATAAGAACTGTGAGGTATTCCAAAGGCATTAGATTCTTTGGCTGCGTTCAGTCCTGAGATAAGTTTTGCCCCTACTTTTCCCATATTTCCAGTATATAAACCATACCAATTATAAGCCCATAAAGTATATCTTTTACCTAAGTTAATACATGTTTAATTCTTGTCACTTAAACACAAGAAACAACATGAGTACTGAAAAAAACTGTGTCCCCGTAAGATTCTTTGGCACTGAGTCTTTAACATTTTCATTTGAGTGTGATTTGCATACATTTTCATTTGCTTTAAGTGACTGCTTCTTAGTATTTGTTTATGGCATGGAACTGGGTGAAAAAAATGGGATTTAGAGGTAGAAAACTGAGTTTAAGTTCTGCTTTTTTTTTGTCACAGTGCAAAGCCTCCATGAGCCTCAATCTCTTTTCTACAAAATGGGGATAATAATAACTATTGCCCTAGCAACCTCTCAGGGTCCATTAGGATAATCAAAATAAGAAAATGGAGAGGGGCGAGGCCACATTCATCTTTGCATTTCCAATGTCTGCTGTAAGGCCTGGGACAGTGGTGTAGATACTGAACAAATATTTGATGAATGAAAGAAAAAACGCGAAAGCATTTAAGCACTATTTAAATGTGTATTATATGATGAAGACCACTTTACAGCAAAGGAGTGTATGTGTAAATATTTACATTGTCAGGTTAAGTCAGTCTTGGGCTAAATAACAATTTCAGTGTCATGAACAAAGCTTCCTATAAATAAGCTACAAAGTAGATGGAATCTGTCTCCAGTACCCCTCAATCCTATCTTTGGTTGTTCTCTCTCTGTTTGGGCTAAAGAGTGTGTCAGAGCATCTCTGGTCCCAAGTTTTATAAGTGGCCAATGCTCTAGGGCTGTTGGATGCTGTTGCAATAGCATCAGAATGGAGAAGAAGAAGGTTTCTAAAGTCATCTAAGGCCCTTTCACTTGTAATTAGCACATAAACTTACCTCTCCCATTGGAAGCATCACAATGGCTGAGGCTCCCACAAAATTCTCAGACTTCAAATTGCCTATTTATGACTTCTTTTTGTCTTCCCAAAAGCCCATATAAAATTATACAAAGAAAACTTAAGGATTCAAGAAGCACAGCAGCCTGGAGCCATTCAGTAGAGGGGCAAACAGACCTACACGCTGTATTATGGTAATAATACAGCAGAGTGCAGCCACTGATGTTTATCCTGAATCATCACCAAGTAAAACTTTACACATGGTAGAATCTGGCTACTAAGACAAAAAGTGGTCAAAGTTATTTTTAATGTCCATGAAAATGACTAAAGTTAGTTTAAAGGTTTAGTGCTTCAAAAAGTATTTTCTGAATTATCTGAAACATATTTCCCCAACTGATTCATTTTCCAACTATTCAAGATAGCCTTAGTTTTTGTGTATCATTGCTCCTTCAGTGGTTCAATAAGTTAATACCAGGTACTAAATGACCATAATGTAAATTTCACAACCCTTAATGTTGTATAATAGGTGAAAATGAAAAACCTTCAAACAATAAGCATATTCTATTGGGATAAAAATGCTTTGCTTCACTAACCTTGACTTTTTCAAATTATAATGAAAACTTGTCTTTGGCCAAATTTCCTACAGCAAAGATTTTTGGAAAAAAAATGAATTATCATGGACTTGTGATTTTTTTTTACTTTCACCAATAGATCATTAACTTGTGAATTGTTTAAAAAAAATTACCTCCCACTTTCATACCTTAGTAGATGTGATCTAATATGTGTGCTTGACCAGTGACTCATACAGAAGAAACATGCCTGGCGTGTTTGAGGAACAGTAAGAGGGCCAGAGCAACTACAGCAAGAGAGAGAGGAAGAAGGCCAGAAATAGGAAGCAGAGTAGCATGGGGTAGGGTTTGAGGTAAAGGAGATGGCATGGGCCTTATTAAACATTTGCTTTTACTCCAAATAGGGGGAGAAGTCATTGGAGGGTTTGAAGTAGAGAGGAATGGCATGAACTGATGATTTAACATTTATGCTGATCACTCCAGCTATTGCATTGAGACTAGACTCCTAGGGGCAGGGGGCAAAGATGGAAGCAGAAACCAGCGCTGACTCTGCCTATAATTAAGGTGACAGAGGAGGGTGTATGGGACTCAGGTGATAGTAGAGAAAGTGACAGGCATGAGGGTTAAATGATATAATATATGCAAAGAAAATAGCTTAATGATTGGCACAGTCTCCAGTATATGTTCACTATTTTAATGGCATTCTAAACCCCAAGACTAATCAGTAGACAGTTGGTTCATTGAATGGCAGACCCAGGGAAGTGATTACAAACTAGAGAGTCAATGTCAGGATCAGAAAAGGAACTTTTTGAACATTTCTGTGTAGATTGAATTTAAGTGGAATTGAGTCAAAACTAAAGAGTTCATGCTCCCCTTCATTGAATTATCTCCTTGGATTGTTTTTAAAACTTATACACACACACACACATACACACAATCTGTGATCAAAAAGGTTATTGAAGTGCTGCAATTGCCCAGAACTCAGCCTGACCTTACAGCACTCCTAGTTATTACAACTCATTTCTATGAGCTTACATTTTTTGGTTTAACAAGCACAAGAGGCCATGAACTCTAATATCTGAAGCAAACGTGTTAAACATCTGGGATCTGGCATAAGTTTCTCCTGTGGGATGCATTGTTTGTGCAAACTTTTATTGAATAAAAAAAAGTAAGGACTGAATTTCAAAATATTCGTGTAACCTAGTAAGAATATTTTTCTGCAGCCAGAGTCAAAATACAGAGTTCTTGAAACCGATTAATAACCTTAATTTAAAATTAGGCTAGAAGTCTGTTCTTAAAACACAGCATGGCTTTGAAATGGAATCAAGCTTAAGTATCCAGAGCTCTAGCTCTAACAGGAGATGGCTAGTCTAAATGAAATGGATTTTTCCAGGCTAAAGGCTACAGCTCACACCCACTCTAAGAAAGCCATGGAGTTTGCAGGAAGGGCATTGCCTGGGGTTTAGGGCAACCTCTATCGCTTAAACACAGATGATCTTGCTTTACCCTGGGCTTTATTTTCCTTATTTCCTACAAAACTTGGAAAGAAAAATATTGTCCCATGGGTCTTAGAAATGTTCAAGCATTAAAAAAATAAAATAATGAATGCACAACTTTTTAAAGCTCTATACACATAGACACATAGGAGAAGACAGAATACCGAGGAGAAGGAAGAGAAAGTAGATTTGAAGATGGAAAAGACCAAACAAACTGAACAAAGCTTTTAAAGAAGAAAAGCTAAGGATTGATTGTCTTCTGGAGTGTTCCTCAAGGGCGAGACCTCTTGTACTCCTTCAGTGTCTCTCCGAAGTGCCCACGGCAGCATCCAGACACAGGGAACAGTCAGGCTAGACTGACTGACAGATGGCAGGTTCCTCGCAACTTCCCCACTTCACGCCCTGAGCGAGCTGAGGGGCGGGTGAGGGTAAGGCTGGCACAGCCTCCTCCATTGCCTCTGGTAGGATGAAGACAGGAAGTAGAGAAGAAAGATGTCCTCCCAAAAGGAAGATGGGAATAGCTTTACAAATCCACATCTCTCTTCTGAGAGGGGGCTGCCATTCCCCTGGAGGGGTTTTGACCTGAATGGAGGGCTGGGAGCTGAGTTTGGGAGTTGGAATTTTATATAATAGGGTAAGATGAATTTGAAGTTTGGGGACTTCATAGGAAAAAGGGATGAAAGGAAAGGAGAGCAGGGAAGAGGAGGGATGCACGGTAGAAGAGGGAGCCAGTGAACAGCAGGGATGGAGAGCCGAAATGCCGATTCCTCTCAGTCCCACCCTCTACTCTCAAATCTTCAGTAAATTTGACTACACGCCCAAATGTGAATGGAGTGTGTTTGTTTCCTAGGGCTGCCATAACAATGTACCACAAACTGGGTGGTTAAAACAACAGGAATTTGTGCTGTCACAGTTCTGGAGGCTAGAAGTACAAAATCAAGGTGTCAGGAGGGCCATGCTCCCTCTGAAGGCTCTGGGCAGGAATCCTCCCTTGCTTCTTCCTAGCTTCTGGTGGCTCCCGGAAGTCCTGGGTGTTCCTTGGCTGGTGGCTTTATCACTCCAGCTCTGCTTCTGTCTTCACATGGCCTGGGCTTCTTTCTCTCTGTGTATCTTTGCATGTCCCTTCCTCTTACAAGAACATCAGTCATTGGATTTAGGATTCATCCTATTCTAGTACGACCTCATCTTAACTTGACTAATTACGTATGCAAAAACCAAGGTCACATTCAGATGTTCCAGATGGACATACATTTTGGGAGGACATTATTCAATCCCCTACAGTGTTGTTTCATTTTGTTTTTGTGGAGATCAAGGAAGAGGCAGAGTTTCATGTCAGGGTCAACTGGCGAGGGCCTATTGGGGTGGCCACTGCAGTGGTGGAGAAATGGCCTATGAACCAAATGAATTCAAGCGAAGTTCAGAGATTGGAGCTGGAGGTGACCGTGAAAACAAAATCCCCCCTCCACCTCCTATTGGAGTTTTAGAAACATAGGACGGCTTTGGAATTCCACGGGGCATGGAATGAGGAGTTCATGGCAATATATTCTATATCTCATAGGCCAGGAGACCAGAGCTGACTTCTGGGTTACAAAACAAAGACACAAGAGGAAGGGGAAACCAGAGAGGTGACAGAGAAGGAAAGACAAAAGGACAAAAGGTGGAGAGATGAGTAAGAATGACAGATGAGTTTTTGAAGGGAGACCAAGGAGAAAAAAATCACTAGTTCTTCAGGGGAAGAGTTAAGAACCTGACTAGATAAGTTTGGGAAAAAAAGAAAGGAAGGGAGGGCGGGAGGGTTGGTGATACCACATGATACCAAGCACATGTAGTCCTCATGTGGTATCACCAATTGCCTCCGCTGTCCCCCAGAGCTGTTCACACTGTGATTGCTCACTCCTAACCCTAATTAATGCAAATTCCAGAGCACCACATGAGAACCTTCTCTGCATCACGGATCTGCAGACCGAAGAGGTAGTAGTCCGCTGTCCACTCAAGGCCTCTGAAGTCTTTCCATCCTTTTCCAATGGTGCATGTTCTGTCTCAACTCTAATTTGCGTTGCCACATACTCTGGCCTCTGTGGCTTCTGCTGTTCCTTGTGGTATCAGAGTTTACTTCACTGAATTCTCGTGAAAGGTCAGGAAGGTGGTCTAAATTAATGAATGTCCTTCAATACAAAAGGGCAGGGAGAGTCCTATGGATTAAGCAAAAAGCTTTCAGATCACTTGAGATACAAGAAATTAAAATGTCTTTGGATTTGAAAGATTCTGTGGTTTAGAGGAAAGAGAGTTAGACCAAGAACTAGACCAAGGGACCTATCTGCCAGTAACTCACTGTGTTACCTGGGGCTGGTCAATACCCCCCACCCCCAACCTCAGAGTCCCCAGTGTAAACAAGGCAGTTGGTCCTCATGACAGAATGTCTGCATCCTTTCAGCTGTCATGGTCTATAATTCTACACTTTTTTGGAGGTATTATCAATAACATTTAATTAAAATTATCTCCCTGGTACACCCACAGTGTATTGCCAATGTGAAAATGTTGCAGAAACCACAGTCCCAGTTTGTAGAAAGTGGAGGTGAAATGGGCCTGATTTCAACTCTCTGAAATGCACTGAGAAGGAAAGGGCTGAGGATATACTGAGGGAAATAAGGCCACTTTAGTCCTTCAAGTTGCAGGAACTGTTTGTAAACTAAGTCGTGGCGCAAGCGAATGGCTTGGATATTTGAAATGTTCGAGGTGAACAAAGTCATAGGGCAACTTCTGCTCACTAGGACAAGCACTTCCACATCCATTATCTTATTTCTCAAGACAACTCAAAGAAGTGAGTATTATTATCCCCACTTAACAGATGAGAAAAGTGAGGCTCAGAGAACCTAAGTAACTTACTCGGGGTCACAAACTAGTAAGTGGCAGAATTGGGACTCAAATCCAGGTCTATTCAAGTCCAATCCCAGCATTCCTTCAGCCTCACCAGATCGGCACTATTACACCCAGTCGTTCCGGTGCAATAAAAAAATTCCTACAAAGAACCAGAGCGGTGCGCAGCACACTTTTCCATCCTCTGGCATAAAGAACAGAAACATGCTTTTGAATTAAAAGTGATGGCTGCCAGGGACCGGAGCAAAAAATTGTTTTAGCAGGGGATTTTTAACAAGTCAGTGCCAGAAACAGAGTAGGAGCTTGAAAAATATTCCTGGAGGAGTTGAGTGAATACAGGCGTCAGAGTAAACATTTTCTGCAGGTTCCCAAAGAAGGATCTGAGGCTCAGAGAAGCCAAGTGACTTGCCCTAGGTCACATAGCAGAGAGAACTGGAAAAAGAACCAAAGATGTCTAGACTTCCAGACTAGGGATCTTCCCGCTACATCTCCATGATGCCTCTGTCCAGGAGAATTTTTCCTGTGTATGTAATTAAATGCACTATGCTTTGGGGAGAAATGAATGCTAAACTCCAACTCAGAACATTTATTTGCCTAATGAGTTAATTAGCAAATGACTCTGCTGCTTCAGGAAGCTAAGAGGTGGCATGGTTAGTGCAATTTTCAGTTTTCATCTCAGGCTATGAGTCATTTTTGTTTATCTCAGAATTCTTTCCTCATGTGTTGTATGTGGTGATCATGATCACTGGAGGTGGGAGCCCGTCCCTCACTCAGGAAGCGATTGGCCGACTCTCAGTGAGTGGATGAAGAAACACCGCGTTCATGAGTGTGTCTGGTCATGTAGATCAAAGAATGGGTCCTCTACACATGTTCCCGATTAACTGTAACCATCTCGTTCCATATCCCTTCCACTCTCCCGTACACTTTCTAAGCCTTGCACATCCTAAACAAACAACAACAAAAAGGAAGCCCAGCCCAGCTAAAACAGAAACAGAAATCAGCCAAAGGAAGAAGAAAACATTGCAGTGACCAGTGAGAGGACTCCAGACATTCAAGCATCCAGACGTGGGCTCTGGTCCGCAATGGCTGCCTGGCCCCGACTTCTCATCCCCAGGGGCCACCTCATCTGCACACAGCACCCTTCTCACAAGGATCCCAGAGCTCAATCTCTAGCCCCAAACTTTCTCCTTCAGTACACACTACTGACCACCTCATGATACCTCCACCTGGATGTCTTACAGTCATCTCAAATTCAGTATGTTTTATTTGTCCAACTGAGTAATTAAGAGCCATGCATTTCATGGTACATAAATCTTACCTCCTCAAAAATTAAAATTAATAAAAAGCAAGCTTAAAATGAAATTCATCTTCCCCGTCTACCAAAACTCCTCCTCCTGAGGTCGTTAGTTCACCTCAGGGTGTCCCTTAGCTCCCTGGACGTCCACACCCAATAAATCAACGAGACCTACTGATGCCACCTACTACATTTCTCCTGAGTCTCTCCCCTTCTCTCCATTTTCTCTGTCAATTCCCATCACCACATTCACTGAAAGGACACCAGCCACCTACTGTGTGCCAGGCACTGTGCTAGCCTGTAAGTCTATGGTGACAAAAATGGTGCCATGAAGGAGTTTGCATTTTAGAACCCCAGGTGGTATCTACAGCACAGAAGCACTGGTGACACAGAAGGGGGATTCGCTCCGTACAGTGAGGGGGGTACGCAGACGGTGGAGGTCAGGGCCAGGTCTGGAAAGCTCCTAGAGCAACTGACCACTGTTGAAAGACAAACAGGCATTTGCCAAATGGACAAAGAGAAGAAGGCACTCCAGCCAGTGGGAAGAACTCAGACAAGAACAGCTGGAGGGAATATATAAGACATTCTGGTTTGGGGAGTTTTGTTTGTTTGTTTGTCTGAGAATTTGTTATAAAGGAGGGTACAGTGGTGGGGGCTGGAGCTGGAAGCAGGCAGGAACCAGATCATGGAAGGCTTTGTCCATTATTTTCAGGAGTTTGAACCTTAATCTGTGGACAGAAGGGATTCCAGTAGAATTTTAAACAAAGAACTAGTCAGCCTGACTCTTCTAATTGAGAGATTAGAGATAATGATCTCTTATGTGAACTGCAGTTATTTTTCTTAACTCCTATCTCCACACCTCTGTACACCATTTCCGGAGTGATCTTCCTAAAAGCAAGATCATGTCCTTTCCCTAACTGAAAAAACAAAACAAAACAAAATAAAAACCCTAGCAAAGCTCCCCATAGCACACAGAGCAATTCCCGAACTCTATGGAAAATTGCTTCTGGAGATGTTAATAGTTGTTGCAAGGGACAGGGGGTAAGGGGTAAATAATTTCCTGGCAAAAAAGTTTGATTAACCTTTATACAAAATTAAACAGATTTCCTTTTCATTGCAGGACTTCTAAGAACCTTTACTTTTCTAAAATCAATTGTGACTGTTTAAAAAGGGGATTCAGGATTCAGATTCCCTAACTTGTTAAAAAAGTGAACTCTTTGATCTTGGAGCATTGATTAGCATCTGCATGGACTAGCCTTCTTTCTGTGCACTGCTGGCCTCCACAACAGAGTCCAACCAAGTTAGGTGAATCAGACCATAAATATTTGCCCTCCACTTCCGTTACTCCCTGCCATACACACACCCCTGTTTCCTCTGTTCCAGCTACGTTGGTCTTCTTAATGCCCTTCCCTTTCTTCTATGTTTGAAGAATTCTTGGTCATCCTTTAAGTCATGGCCACATATCAACTCTACTCTGAAAAAGTCGTGTCTGGGAGGAGGTTGCAGAGATACAGGTTGATCTGAATAAGAACTACTGTCCATGAAACCACTCTGCGTACTATTTGGAAACCATTTGGATGAATAATTCTATACATTTGTGAAGAGTGCTAGACTACATTTTACACAGAAAGTTAAAGATTATTTGTTATTACCAAAGAGACCCTGGCCTTTTGGAGACTGTGTATTGTCCTGTATTTAAAGGGACTCCAGTTCTTCCCAGTCTCTGTGCTCCATATGAAGAATAAAAACACCACATCAAGCCACTAGAAATCATGAGGACTGGGGACAAAGGGAGTGCTGGAAAGATTTTTAAAAGTGCATATCTGGGAAAGAGTGGAGGTAGCCTGGATCCTAGACAAGGGGTGATCCCAGAATGGAGAGACAGGAGATGGGAAAGAGCCCTGGGAACAGCTCCTCATGAAGAACAGCACAAAGAAGACCCACGTGCACATCATTGGATAAAGATACTTTCTTTTCGAAAGCAGAAACAACAGGATAAGGACAAGAGAAAGAAAGCCGTGGCTTTGCTCAGGAAGAGATGTTCTGGAAATTGGTTCTGTGTGCTTGGAAAAGAAGAAAAGAGAAGTTGGAGGGAGAAGCAGCAAAAACGCATGAACAGCTTTGTCCTTTGTCCCTCTCAGTGGACAGGACCTGTCCCTGACTCCCACTTTCCAACTTGAGGATGGAGACCAGGCACGGGCGCGGTGGGGGGCAGTGCAGAGCAGGAAAGAAGAGGGAGAAGAGAGGAACAGAAAGAAGTGGGAGGAGGGAGAGCAGAGGGCAAAGGAGTCTCCATGCTCTACTCAGAAGTCAAGCGGGGATTCAGAGTTTAATCCCGGGAGGAAGAAGAGAGCCAGCCCCCTCTCCATCCTCCTCCTCCTCTTTCTCACCTCAGCCGTCAGCAGGTTTGTTGGTCTTTATTGAAGAATCAGCAAAGGAGTAGAAGGGGCTAAGGGAAATCTGGTGAGAATTAAGAAGAGCAGCCTCGGGGCACCTTCCCAAGGCAGAAGCCCGCATCCGGAGAGACGGTGTGGCCAGCACAGGCGCTTTGGCTGGGTAGTAGCTGGAAGGAGCTACTTCTCCTCCTCCCTGTAAGTGCTCCAGATGAGGCACCTGCTCCTTTTTGGTGTGCTTTACTGTCCCAAAATTCTTCCAGTACACCTGGGAGCTCTTCACCACCTATTTGTGAAAAGTCCTGGCTTTTATGTTGAAAAATGATGCCACTAGAATTTTTTTTAATGGTACTAAGGCCCTAAAAAGATAATACATTCCAAAGTTCCAACAAGGAAAAAAAAATAAACACAGGAAGCAAGGGGGTCTAGCTCTCCCCAAATACGTATGAATTCTGACCTGAAAGGATCCCCTTGACTAACCATGGTTTTACCGAAAGAAGTAGATTGGGATTTTAATAGTGCCTTTGCACAATAAAAATGCAGCTGCGTTATTGGCCCATACAGCTGCTTCTTAGAAAGATTGGCAAGATGTTGTGTGGAAATGCCAGCTTTGGGGTAGAATCCACGAGGTCTTTTAAAATGTGGAACTAGAACAAAACAAAATAAGACCAAAAAAAAAAAAAAAAAAACTGCAGTCTACAGCATCACTATGAAAAGCTAAGGTATTTGCAAATATCATGGCTTGGTTTCAACGATGGCTTTTTTTGGTAAAAGTCTTAAGATCAGGGGAAGGAAAACATTCACAAATATAACAGCAATCCACACTCCCCTTTAGGGATAGATTATGAATGTTGTGTACATTAAAGCTCTGAAAAATTCAAAGCATGTATTTTAAAGTACAGTAGCTGTTTTGAGATACAAGCCAGTTTTGCAAAATCAAATTCATTCTGTGTAGAGGGTTGGAAAGTAAGAATTAGGAAAAGGGATATGTTGAAACCAAAACAATCCTTCCCAAACAAAAACGACTTTTAAATGGAATTAAGCTATCCCATGACTCTCTGTCCGTAAATGAATGTTAATAATTTATCAAATCCTGATAAATAGGTATCATAATAACATTGATGTTTGTATCTATGCACAATTTACCCCACCTTCATTTTTATGTTATTGCTCAATAATATAACAAATTCCTGAAAAAAAGTGCTGTTAGTCCTTGCCTGTCGACATGTAATTCCCCTGGATGAGAGAACATCAACAACGGCAATTCAATAAATCATTCCTGTGTTGACACCCATTTTCTCACTTTAATGGTTTATTTCTCTGATGGCTGCTGGCTAAGATCATTGTTAGGAACCATTAGCCAGTCAAAGATTCTAACTGGAGGCTGCCATCCCACCATAAGCTAACAAAGTGACAAATCTTGCCTCTGTGCATTTGTTTGTCGTGGAGCCTCTTGGTTATTTTTTTAAAAACATTCTAGGCCGGGTGCGGTGGCTCACGCCTGTAATCCTAGCTCACTGGGAGGCCGAGGCGGGCGGATTGTTTGAGATCATGAGTTCGAGAACAGCCTGAGCAAGAGCGAGATCCTGTCTCTACTAAAATTAGAAAGAAATTACTTGAACAACTAAACATATATATAGAAAAAACTAGCCGGGCATGATGGCACATGCCTGTAGTCCCAGCTACTCGGGAGGCTGAGGCAGGAGGATCGCTTGAGCCCAGGAGTTTGAGGTTGTT